>CBMN010040543.1:0-13598 GCA_000582825.1 Hordeum pubiflorum
AAAGAGCATATCGAAGCATCTTGAATTTTTTTATTTGGCCTCGCATCACATCGTTCTTGAGTTGCATCTCGTCTATCTGTCGTATCAAAGGTCCAATGGAGTAGTCGAGCAACTAGCTTACGTGCTTCTAGAGGAGATCAACCCATATCCATGTGAAGCAATATTTTCCCCCTGTTTTCTGTGGATCACTATATATATATATATATATAGCGACACTAGAGGAGTTGAATTGTGCAAATTAGCTGAAAGCGAATCAATATGTATTTTTTGTCAAATACCTTCCTTTCCACGATTGGCGCAGATGTAGAACTCTCGTTCTGGATTCCATTCCGTGTGTGACATATGCTTATCAACAGGGCATCGACAGTCGCAAAGCAACACATGGCCGGTATCTTCGACGCAGGTGGCGTAGCTGCCGGAACGGAAGTCGCGCTACTGCGGCGGGATGATTCGCCGGACAGGGCTGATTGCATTGGCCGTGGCGAGCTCATGATGTAGCTAACAAGATCAGACGGGAGCTCGGCCAGGGCGGCGGAGTCCCAAACTTTCGACACGCTTCGCCGACATGGGTCCATAACTAAGAGGAGCTAACTAGTTATTAAAGAGAAGAATTGGAAGTAAATGTATTTTGAGAAACAAAGGGGTTTTCAACACTAACTTATATAGGCAAAACTTAACGATGGCGTTCACGAACAGTGAAGGCCAGCACTACATAATATAGCTATGGCTTCTCAGGACCTCTGACGCCAGCAATATATTCCGACTGGTTAGCTCAACAGGGACCACATTTTGGTGGCGTTCCATTTTATATCCACGCCAACACTAATTGCACAACGCTGGCGTACCAATTCGTCAAACGTCATCGCTATTTGAAGAAAATAGTGCTGGCGTTGCGTCAAATTGGTGCGTCGCCAACATAAGTTGTGGCTAGCCATTTCTCTGTTAGTGAGGCAACGTCCATCATCTCAGGGGCGGGGAGAGCTTATCTTGGTCCATACTTCTTGAGTAGGAGAGCTTGTCTTGGTCCATACTTCTTGAGTAGGGGCAGCCTAGTAGGATATGCATTGCCGTTTCGGACGCCTTATCACGGAAGGGCCAACTCGGGTTGCAAGGCCATCTCCTCGTGGATGTTCTGTCTGCAGTCCAGTTATGATTCTGGAGCAGCAGTCATAAATAAAATTTGATCTTGTTTTCAGTTTTCACTTTTCATGCCTACTCCTAAAGTGGTTGCTTAATTCTCCCAAGAATTGGGCTTCATAAGCATCCTTAACCGTGTAGCTTATCGTACACCTGATAGATTATTCTTGCCCATGGTGTCTCCAACGCAAGTGATTCCAGGACAGATGTGTGCTAATACAGGGCTTCTCCTCGAGCTATATAGGGACATGCGTTGCATCTTGCCCGACTCTCTTTCACCACAACACCATCTAAGGCCCTCTTTGATATGCATGATTTTCAGATCATAGGAATAGGAAAAATGCAGGGTTTGAGTGGACAAGTGTTTGATGCCACCGAAAAAACAAAGGAATCGTAAAAAAAGGTTAGGAATGGATGTTTGATTCCAATGAAATGTGGTGCACTTGATTCCATAGGAAGAAATCCTATAGGATTCAATCTTGTGAATCAGACGACCAACATAGAAAAAAATCTAAAGGATTCTAACTCTTCAAAAATCCTATGTAATTCCTTTGAACCAATGGAGCCCTAAGTCTATCGTCATCTGCTCGAACATGGTGAAGGACTCCCAAATTGTAGAGCTCACACATTGATTTTTCATCCTAAAGCTTGCAGCATCCATTTGAAATTCGAAACTAAGCCTGAAATTGATAAAAAGCAACATCTTGTAAGAACATACTCATTTCGTCTCCCTTTACTCCGCATATTATGTTTGTTAAAGTCAAACTCTTCGTAGTTTGATCAAGTTTATACAAAAAATATTAATATTCACAATACAAATCATTATCATCAGATCCATCATGGATTATATTTTATATTATATTTATTTAGTATTGTTAATATTTTTTAATATAAATCTGGTCAAACTTCATAAAGTTTGACTTCAAACAAATCTAATATGTGAAGTAAAAAAGAAACAGAGGAAGTACATGTATTGTTCTATAAAAGCTTATTCTACTGTAAATAACCTAATTACATGTAGTTCTTCATATGGGTGGACTTACAAACAGAATGAAGAGAAACTATTCAAAGTCTAAAACCAGTATTCCTCATAGGTATAATGTCACTGAAACACTAAAATTTGACGTCAGATTTTAAGGCATGGCCAATCTGACGTTTTCATGGCAATTTATATGACGCGATGACGACAAGTTTAGTTTGCAAGCACAATAATTTTCTCACAGAAAATAAACTGAGACAAATTTGGCATGCTCAAAAGTCCTGGGAGAACATAATTTGCCATGAAAAGCGTTTCATTTGTCATGGTCAAAAATCTTACGTTATGTTTAATAGTGAAGTCCTAATTTCATCCTAATCATGTACAACAACTGTATCTCTGGCCACCAAAGGCCGGCTGGTTGTAGTGGAACGGAGCGTTTGGAAATCCAAGTTCCCCTCCTTCTCTTGAGATGGGTGCCACCAGCTACGATGCCTCTGCTACACCTCAAATGGCAAACGCTCCAGCTCGGCTCGCACAAGTTTAAGTTCGCGCCAAAAAGCAAGCTACCTCACACTGGACGTACGCGTGAGCGTGCTCTACTGCCAAAAGGCGTGCAAACCAAAGCTTGATCAGCAGCGGAGGCCGGCGATGAGACCAACATGTCTTCAAAACCTGCTTCCGATTCCTCCTATATATGAACGGGCAGAACAGAGCAGAGAGCGCCTGCAAACTTGTTCTAGCTCAAACAAGCCATGGCGTCAGCTGTGGATTACAGCCAGCGTGAGATGGAGATCAAAGCATTCGACAAAAGCAGGGCCGGCGTCAAAGGGCTCGTCGACGCCGGCGTCACCAAGCTCCCCACCATGTTCGTACACCCTCCAGAGAACCTCCTCAGCTCCTCGCTCCCCGAAGGCGACGAGCGTCTTCGCAAGGTTCGCATCCTTCGATTCCCGGTGATTGATCTCAGTGGGTTTGATTCTTCGGAGAGCCGGAAGGAGATCGTGGAGGAGGTACGGAAAGCAGCCGAGTCATGGGGATTCTTTCAGCTGGTGAATCATGGGGTTCCTCTCGGCGTCATCGAGGGGGTACAGAGAGGTATCCGGGCTTTCCATGAGCTTCCTCAGGGGGAGAAGGCAAAGTGGTACTCGCGTGACTTTGCTCAGAAGGTTAACTTCTTCAGCTTCCATGGAGATTTCAAGGTGACGACCCCGGCCGACTGGAGGGACACCTTGTCATGCAAGCATCTTGAGGGCCCTGCAAGCTTTGAAGCAATACCACAAATCTGCAGGTGATCCATCATAAGTTATAACTAAGCTCACACACTAATTCTTCTTTACTTTTAAATTTAGCTTTCCCATGTTAGAAAAAATTAGCTTGTGAAAGTGAACCCCATTAATTTTTGGTAGAACATGATTATAAGTCATTAATAAACTTGGTTAGCTGTTTCATTTTCAGTTGACGATATTGAAAAAGTGTTTTCTTTTAGAATAACTTGTCTTCTTTTACTAATAGAATAACTAGTCTTGAAGAAATGACTTTAAACTTGGTTGCTTTAGTATTAATAATTTCCTTTCTAATATAATAGAAATCAATCTTTAATATTTATTTTTAACTAAAGTGAACGGTGCTTTTGTTTATAATAAAGATGAAACAATCTTTTTGTAAGTTTGTGAAAGTGTGCAGAGAAGAGGTGAGGGGGTACATGAAAGGCATCGATGGAGTTGTGAGGAAGTTGTCCAAGTTATTATCAGAAGCTTTAGGTCTTGAAAGTGATTATCTAGAGACCACAAGATGCTTCAACGCAAGGTCAATGGCGTGTCACTATTTCCCGATATGTCCAGAGCCACATTTGACCATGGGTGGGACCAAGCATACCGACCTTGGATTTCTGACCTTGCTCCTCCAGGACAGTGTCGGCGGCCTTCAAATTCTTCATCAAGATGTTTGGATTGATGTTCCTCCAGTCAAGGGTGCTTTGCTGGCAAATATTGGTGACATGATGCAGGTACAGTCACACTTCATATGAAAAATGTATTTAATTGCTTATTTACATCCTATCATAAATCAATTTTCTTATGCTCTATTTTTAACTTACAATATTCTATTGATAGTCTACAATTATATCATAATAAATGTATTTCAGATAATATATAAACTATATATTATATGAGTATTTTTTTGTAAACCCTAGGTGTTTCTCTTTCGAACAGTAGATATATACACTAATATATAAGATTAAATACATTATATTTCCAAATCTTTCATTGTCTCAAGTTCTAGACTTCAATTTTAAAATTATATTAAAATGGTGCATAAACTCTTAACTATTACTAGTACATACGGAAAAATCTATATGAAATGACGTTACCAATTGATATTGGACCAATCACATGCATATTTTTATTCTTGTTGTTGATGTCACTTTTTGGAAATTGATTTTTATTTGTTATTAAAGATTTACGAATGGTTTTGAAACAATTTCAAAATTTAAGAAAACTTGTTTTTATAAATAGTAAATTTATTTTAATAATTTCAAATTTTATCTGCCATAATTTTGTTTAATAAATTAAACTACATTTAACTCAAATATTGTTTTTACTCACAACAATAATTCCATATAGCATCATTGATCTCTATGATGGATTGTTTGAAATCAAATTTCTTATTTGTTCTTGTCACAATTGTGTAGATTATTACAAACGGGGGGTTCAAGAGCGTGGAGCACTGAGTTCTGCTCAAACCAACTGAGCAGCCACGTATCTCAATTGCGTGCTTTTTGAGCACTGATGATCTGGATAGGCCATATGGACCGATAAAGGAGCTTTTATCAGAAGAGAAACAGCCCATTTATGACCAAGTCATATTCCAGGAATACACGAAGAAGTATAAATTATAAAACATCATCTCGAACATCAAGGGTTGTGAACTCATATATATTCCATCATCTTGCAATGGAAGCATAAAAAATTATACTCCCTCTGTAAAGAAATATAAGAGTGTTTTGATTACTAAAATAGTGATATAAGCGTTCTTACATTTCCTTACGGAGGGAGTAGATACTATTTTAGGCAGCCATGGTTATGAGTTATCGGGCAATTTATCTCCTTACAAGAATCGTTTCGGTGTATGATTTGTTGAATAATTTATGAGATTCAATTTGATCACTTATTATTATTCCTAGAAATGAATAAAATGGATGTATCTATAACTAAAATAAGTATACATCCATTTCTAAGACAAGTATTTCCGAACGGAGGGAGTATGTTACAGTATATCATTAACATGCAGGTCGTGTGGTGTGGGATGTTAACAATGAAGGAGTGCTATGGAGCAAGCGATTGCTCCCTAGGGGTATCCAGGGAGCGTGCCCCCCAGGTTTCATTTCACAGGACAATGTACCGTTCCCGGGGTGAAACTATTCTAACAAAGAGGAATCTTGACTGTATTCGCATGCAAGAGCAAATATGTGTAGTGAATGAGATGCAAATAAGCTCTCAGAACTTTGCAAGAAACAAATGTAGTGCAAGTCGATCATCTCTACTAGAGACACCTGAACGACGCAGGTGTTATCAAGGCAAGACATTAAAAGGATATAAAGCGTCGTTCGGCATATAATACCAATAGTGCATCTGGTAAGAAGAAAAAATGTGAACAAAACCTTGCTAAGCTATAGCGAACTGAGCTCTCAAAATTGTGGAACAAAACGAATGGTGCGGTACGATGAAGGTAGCATCAGAGTCTAACAGATCTTCAGATGGCAAAACAAGAAGAACTACGCAATCCGTAGTTCAGTTTATAGGCTGCTGGAGTCCCTTCCAAAGAAGAAACGCCTTCCCCAATCAGTTACAACTAGCATCCTTGTGCGCCAGCTGAATTGTTTGCTGTATTTGGTAAAGAGTAAATCACCATTAGAACCAGAATCAAATAACTGCTTGAAGTAGAGAGGGAACAAAGCATACTGGAGCAAGAGACTTACCTTGCATAGACAGAATACCACAGCCATTGAGTGCTGTGGCCTACATGTACCCAGTCACCAGGCAGTTGCGCAGCTGTTTGCTCTCCACCCAGCGGAGCAAATTGGCCGAGATGCCTGTACCTGTACATGCGCAATTTGGAATCATCAATTATAGCTATGGAAATGGAATTGTTCTATTTCAATTAAGACAAATCAGCAACTCTTTGATTTGGGACGATCAGTTACATAGCTAAACTGCCAAATAGGCCTTTACTAGTACTTGATGGTTAAAAGGAATAAGATTGGCATTTTATTGACCTTGCACAGCAAAAATTACTGTGCTGAATAGAGTTTACTGCTGACAGTAATCTCACTAATTCCACTTATAAAAGAACAGTGTTCGAAAACATACCTGAAAGGTTTGAACCGATGACGCCCTGCTCCCCTGATCCTTAGAGGGCCTTCAGGATTTTCTTCACAAATATTCAGCCTGTTGAAGCAATCTGCCAGATAAGCTCCCTCTTGTGCAGCAACCTGATAAATGGAACAACAATTAATATGTGGTTAGCATACCATCAATGCTGAAGTTGTTTCGCCACTCTGCATATCGGGCAATTTGGGTCAAAAACATGAATTACCTGTGCAGTTGCTGGGAGCATCTTGACTTGCGAGTCCACTTGAGCAAGGGCTTTTTTGAATTCTTCAATGTTCAGTTCTTCTGACTCCTTATCTTTCAGCAGGTCATTGAAGCCCTTCATTTGGTTGGTTTTAAGATACAACTCCACCTGTGGGTACCTTTGATAGATGTCGCCAAGAACATTTTTTATTTTCTTTACAGTTAGAGTGCCAGAATTATCCTTGTCTGCTACCCGGAAGATTGCATCAACATCTTCCTGTCATGTATATTAATAAAACACAGATGACACAACCCACTGAGATGACGGAAAACAAAGCAGAAGCTAGACACATTTAATGGAAGTAAAAGGTACAAAGGTGCGTTTTATAATAAGCTGCAGGTTTGGATAACAGAATGATGCCATAACAGGAGTTATACGACTGTCAGTGTCTTGGAATGATACTTTGAAATGATTTAACACACATACCATCACTTTTCTTTGAGTTATAGTTGCACAGTCACCAAGTGCATATACATTGTCACATCCCTGAACCCTAAGCCACTCATCAGTTGCTAGCACACGCCTGTTTGCCTACAAAAAATGTATTGAACATCTTAAATGTGACCAGTGAAATATGATTTGTCATGGATGCAGACCGAGATATACCTGACCAACTTGCTTCATGAAATCCATAATCATGGGACGTGTTCCAATTCCAGTGGACCAAACAGCCAGGCCGTAAGGAACCGCAATCTCTCCAGTTGCAGGATTACTCATGGTTATCGTCTTATCAGACACCTTCACGACCTTAAAATTTGTCTTCAAGTCTATGCCTGTCCTCTTGAACTTATCCTCAGCAAAATGGGTGATTCTTTTGTCAAACCTGCATGAAACATGAACAGAGAAATTATCACCAGATCTAAGGTACCTGTAAATATGTGCTAGGGCTGCCAAGAATTTCCTAGTTGGTTGTCCCAAGGATCTTACATCGTAAGGATATGGTCTCCAGCTTCAATTACTGAAATATTCACATACTTCTTTACATCAGGATACAATTTTGCCAAGTCCTCATTGACAAAGTCATGCAACTCTGCAGCAAATTCTACCCCTGTTGGGCCACCACCAATAACAACGAAATGGACATTCTTCTTCCGCTCTTCATCACTAAGATTAGGAAGAGCAGCTCTTTCAAAACATTTCATCACACTCTTCCTGATCTTTTGAGCATCTTCTACTTCCTACATAATAACAGATATATCAAACTACATATAATTTTACAAAATGTATATATAGCTGCTTTGCGATAGAATGTAACCTATAAAACACTTGCACTCGAGGACACACATTTAGCCTAGTTGCATACGTAATGCACAGCAGCACACAACACATAGTTATCATATGAAAGGACACAGCAAATAGATGCAAGCTGCTATCCTGCTAAAGGGTACAAGGGCATAGTTTGTCAGTTTGATTGGGAAAAAAATGTCAATTGGAGGGTACCGCGTTCAATTGATGAATAAAGGTATGATAAACAGAGCAGCAAGCACATAGTTATTTGATCAAGGTTTAGTTTGGCATAAATCAAAATACGAAAGTACAATTTTGTATGAAGGTTAGTTTTATTCATCCATCTAATGACGATAACACAGGTAGGTACTGACCTTCAGGAAATGGCAATTTTCAACAACTCCTGGGGTGTTGAAAGTATTTGGTCTAGCTCCAACAGTTACAACAAGGTAATCATAATCCACAACAAACTCCCCATTGGCATCAGCATTGGTCCCATCACCTGATTTGCAGTGGATCTTCTTGCTTGCTGGATCAATCTTGTAGCACTCTGCTTCCCAGAATCTGAATGCACCACCTCTCTGCAAAATTGTATACAAATTTATCATGCAAACTCTTCAGATATGTCAATGGTATTGGGAAAAATGGTGCAATTTTACTTGCCTTTAAGGTACTCCCTCCGTCCCACAATATAAGATTGTTTCTCAAACTATGTTAGCTTGAAAAATGATCTTATTGTGGTACGGAGGGAGTACAAAATATTAGGAAGATACAAAATGATGCAGAATAAAAAAGTAAGACCAGCTGATGTACTATACTATCAAAACAGTACCTTTCTCACTATATTGCGAATTGGCTCCACAATACTGCGTGCTTCAACCGTGCCACATGTCACACTTGGCAACAGAGGAGTGAACATAAAATAGTTGCGAGGTGATACCACATGGACATCATACAAAGAAGTGTCGATATTTCTCAAGAAACTTGCACCTGCCCAACCAGTTCCGAGTATAACCACTTTTTTCTTGCCCCCCGTTCCATCACTGATTTGAAGAACACGGTTATCCTGGCAAGCATAGCTTAAAGTGCCAGCTCTGCAATGAGGTTGAAGAAATAAAGTGTCAAGGGTTCTGATATAAAATGATGTTCTTAAACAAATAAATGCTACTTTAAAGATTTATGTGGCTTATAAGCTAAAGATTTAGTTCATTTACCAATTAGTAACTTCTTATAACTATTACAGAAGTAATTTACTATGGTAAAGATATTCCTTATTTTAGTAATAGGTTCCGATGGTGACCATGGTTTGCACGTAAAAATGGACGAATTATCTTACGAACTAGATTGTGCAACACAGCACTACAGCATCAAATTGGTTAAAACCTTAGTTTAGTGTAGTATAAATAGAATAACCATACTATACTCCAACATAATTCAAATCACATTTTCAGGTAAATCTTAGTATTCTACCACCTCATTGAATCTACGTGGGCAACAGTAATACGAACAAAATGTAAAGACATGATCGCCTTATATACAAGTTCACAAGATTGTATAGTTATGGCTAATACACAAGTCCACTTCTTACGAACAAAATGTAAAGACATGATCGCCTTATATACCATGCACTGCAGGATGTCGTGAATTGTCCTCCGAAGTTGTGAGGCCAGTGCATTACAAAATTCATTTATAAAGATAATAAAGTATACATAGATCATTATATTATCTGCGTTGGCCTCAGTGTTTTCAGCACTAAATAAATAATCTCATGTAGTAGGCTTCGACATCAAAATCACGTAGTTTTCAAATGCCAAGAACTTAATGAGCCCAGCTTGAAATTTCAGGACGGAGATGGAAATGGAGGGATCTTGCAAGTTAGTAGAACATAATTAGTCTCTCACGAACACAACACGCACGACAGATAATTAGATCCGTTTACTGGCTTACAAAGCAGATGAGCAGACTATCGAAGAAAATTTCGCATACCGACGCGTTGCAGTGCAAACAAAGCATAAATGGATCTACAGATAATATTACGAAATCCCGAGGGCAAAAGCGAGCATCTATATTGCGGCAATGGAGTTGCTGGTCATCAC
Organism: Hordeum pubiflorum; assembly: GCA_000582825.1. Taxonomy (NCBI): domain Eukaryota; kingdom Viridiplantae; phylum Streptophyta; class Magnoliopsida; order Poales; family Poaceae; genus Hordeum; species Hordeum pubiflorum. Next base: position 10,072 of record CBMN010040543.1, read on the forward strand.
CGGAGCAATTCGTCAATTAAACAAATCAATCAGCCCGCTTAAATCTGCTACTCGGATCCTTCCACCGGAACTAGATTAAAAATATCTTAGCAAGTACTACTCCCAAAAGGTGGCAAAATTGGTCGAACCAGGCCGCACAGCGCACAATGCACAGCGACGAATCGCCGCGCGTACGGATCGATCAAACAAGCAAACCCGAGCAATGGATCAAAACATGAGGAGGCGGTGGTGGAGGGAGAGGGAGAGGGGAGGGGACGAAGAGGAGACGGCGCACGCACCCTACGGTGAGGAAGACGAGCCTCCTCTGCCAGCGCGGCGTGCGGCGCACGGCCTCGACGGCGCGGCGCACCAGCGAGACTCCCCCCGACGACATTGGCGCTGCGTCTGCTTCTGCGTCGATCTGCGTGGGAGCGGGGCGGCGGTGGGGGTGGATACCAAGGAGAGGGAGCGGAGCGGGGTTCGCTCGCTTCCGAACACGCGGCGGCGGACGAGGGAGACGAGTCGGGACGTCCCTTCTCTTCTCTCTGCCTAATTATAGCGGAGGCAATAGATGGTTCGTGGGCGGCGATTTTGCGTTCCGGCCCTCCGCGTAGGTAATGAATTGCGCCTCGGTCCTTCAGTGGCGAATGGTACGCTGCGTCTCAGGGGCGCGGTTTGAAATATCGGATATTGCGGGTGCGGATCTGCGTGAGGGCCGCGGTACAGCTCGCGCCGCGCTTGCTTTCCATTCTTCCGCTCGGTCGCAGTTGGCACGTTCGCACGCCGCGGGGCTTGCGATCGGACGGCGCGGCGCTGTCGGGGGCGTGTGGTGGACGGCCCGATGCTCGTGGGAGCGGCAGAATGGGAGATGTTTGGCTTGGGACACAAGAAAGAAAGGAGTAAAGAGGGCAGGGGGGTTACAGGCGAGCAGCGGGGAGATATTTTCGGCAGGAGTTCAGACGGGCGGAGGAGGAGGAGGCGTAGCTTGCGGCGGCCCAGCTGTCCAGCAGCGCCTAGGGTTATTTTTCTTCTCTGTCTATTGCCTTGGCTTTCGGTCTCGGGAAAATATGATGTTTCGCTTTTAAGGCAACATTCGTCTGCACAATAGTAATCTTTTACTTTAAATATATCGTAAAAAAATTGCTCCGTACCTTTTTTTTTTTGCGGTGTCAAAGAAAAGGCATAACTCTTCCCAAATTAAAACTGAAATTTACCATGAGATCTTCCTATATATTGGGACGAAGATTCTCTACTTAAGTTGCCTGTTTGTTGGTGGTTGTGATGTGTGGACCAATTTATTTGTGGGGCCCATCATAAAGTCACGTGATTCAATTTAGAGAATCCGTGTCACATATACTAGCATGCAACTAGCTGTATATAATATAACAAGAAAAGTGTATGTGCACAACATAGTGCACCTCGTCGTTTATGGGTGTGGCGTCGATCATTGAGTTGGTTTGGTATTCGGCCAATGAAACGTCTCATGTGGCTTGCAAATCTACACTTCCTCAACCTTTTTCCATTTGTAGTTCTCGGTGACATCAGCAAGCTACTTGTTGCACCACCACCATCACCACCCCCACCACCAACAACAACAACATTGACTCAACACCCCTGATGTACTGCAAGGTGCAGTTGAGACGGTGATAGATGGGCCAATCTGCTCCCCAACCCACATGTCGCTACCTCAACCGCATATTGTAGTACAAGAGATCCCCATCCCTCAGTTGGTGTCTCACTGTCGGTGCTCACTTCATCGTGGGGAGCAGGTAAAAAAGGACGGTGATGGGTGGTGGAATGCTCTTGAAACCGTTTCACTTGAGTAAGACAGGAAAAAGGCGAGATTTTTGTGTTTGGGGCGAAATGCGTAGATTCACGAAGGGGTGCTAACTGTGTGTGTCCCTGCCAACGTTGGATGTGAAAGCGTGGGGAGGGAAACATGAAGAGGATTATATACACTGATAGTCATGCCGTATACTATGAGTGCTTAACCTTGGTCTACGCAAATTAGAGCTATGGTTAACGTGTGAAACACTCCACCTGGGGAGCATGGTCGCAAGATCAAAACTCAAAGGAATTGACAAGGGTTGCGTAAGCGGTCAATCATGTCGTTGAGGTCGATACAGTTCGCAAAACCTTACCCTGCCCATGACATGTGAAAGAAAAAATTCTTAATGGGATGGTATTGGCCCGCACGCCGGTAAAGTAGGAGAGAGAACTATTGTATAAACAAACCAAGAGACAGGGTTATCCACATTACGGCCCTCTTCGGTTCACGGGATACGCAGCAGGTATCTCGTAGGAAAGTTGTTCCTCTGCAAAGTTTCCCTTTGTTTGTATTGGGGATGAAGGAAAGATGAACATTGTTTTGGAGGAAAATTCCCTTTGCCATGCAGATTTGGGTTGATTCCATAGGAATGAAAAAAATCCGCGTGGAGCCAATGTTTTGGCGGATGCCCAGTGCTCATACGTACGCACATACATTGAACGCATGCACGCACGTCCTACTCCTATGAGCACCTCCGCGAGACTGAGCCAACACGTCATCTTGAGATTGATGAAGTCGCCACAGACGTTTTTATAGTCGATGGGAATGTCTCCGTCCACTGAACGCACATCACCGGAAGGCCTGAAATAAATTTCGAAAAATGCGAGCACCAATGTCAATTGTGGGTCTTGAACTCTGGTGGACAGAAGATACCACTGTCCTCCTAACCATCCAATCACAGGTTGGTTTGCGCCCAAAGAGAAGATGGTTGAAGTATAGACAAAAGCAAATCACTGCTTAGCCAAAAAAAACGATAGTCTCTACTCCCTCCGTTATTAAATATAAGTTTTTTTAAAAAAGATTTGACTATGAATTGCATGCGGATGTATATAAACATACTTTAAAGTGTAGTTTCATTTATTTTGTTCTGTATATAGTCCGTAGCGAAATATTTAGAAAGACTTATATTTAGGAACGAAGGAGTAGTACGTTTTTCATCGATGCGAACGCTCCTTCATTCCGTATCCTCTATGGTTTCATGTGTTGTCTCAATCCTATGTTTTACAATGACATTCCTTCCATGTTTCTATATTTCTCTCCATTCCTATGTTTTGTACACCTTTGTTTCGAACAAGCCCTGCATATTCTTGAAACATACATACATGTTGGTTATCAAATTTCTTCATAAAACCAAAAGAGAACTAGCATGATCACGAGTGCATTTGTCGTGTAGTTTTTTTTAAGTGACAAGCAAGCTTGCCAGAGATAACTTTGTAAGAGCTTTTTGCATGCTTATCTTTCATGCATGTTGATGTTGAATGCAAATAAAAACAGGTGCAGACCATCTAATGGCCGTGAAGCCCCTTGCTCAAGCATCCCGTCCCTATATAAAGCTACATTGCCAAGGGAACATTCACAAATCCCCTTGCTCCTCCCCTACAGTTGTAATCCGCTTGTTCCTCACATAATCCGATTTCAAATTCTATAGAGCGTGATTTCATCTATCTTATGTTGAAGCAGAGTAAAATAACTTAACAAAATTGAATTGTAACTCCAATTT
>CBMN010040570.1:216-12198 GCA_000582825.1 Hordeum pubiflorum
GCACGGCCCGTTTAAAGCGTGCCGGGCCTGGCCCGTCACGTGCCGTGCCGGCGTGCCCGTGGGCCGGCATGCCAGGCCCGGCCCGTTTGGCCAGGTCTGTATCCAAACAGTAAAATAATAACTTCACCCTTATGTCTTCTGTGATCATTATCACCAGTTTCAGAACTGCAAGAGAAGACTATTTTGAAGGTTAATCATGGTGGTTCAACCATTCTGTAATAATTATTATTAATTGACCATGTTGTAGTTGCAAAGCCAAATAAGGTGTTCTTTATCTTTGTACTTTTCTTGATTGCATTGTTTAATAAACAGATACAGAAATCAGGAAACAGGTCAGCTTTTTCTTCAGCACGTTAGAAGTTACAATGTCATCTCTTGCCATTTCTTCTTTTAGATCAAAAACTTCCACACACATTTCATTTGGTGAGGCTGAGAACAGATCTTAAATAGATTTTGCGTTATATCGCCTAGATTTTGCTTAGGTATAGCTGATACTATTATCTCTGTCATATGGAAGTTAAGTCACTACTCTGCCCCTCATGTATCATGATGTGGCTACCCTCCTGCACAAGATTTTTTAGCAGAATTTATCTTTATGGCCCTTCTATATATTTTGACATGATAGTGCATACGTGGACTAGAGCAAAGGCTTAATGTTTGTGACATTTATTATCTTCAAGTAAGTATTTTGTGGCTTTTGTATTGTCAAATGGGAACTAGCTTATTTTGTGGCGTTTATTATCTTCAAGTAAGTATTTTGTGGTGATCATAGTTCTCTTGTTCATCATGTATATACATTAAAAAAAATCTTGGACATCACATAGCTTGTTGTCCTATGTAGAAAATGGTTTGTTGTGCAACTACTTTTTTCCTTCTCAGGTGCATGCCATTTTATTTGTATTAATAGGAAGGTTTGTAGTGTAATTGTTAAGAGGCATACTGGTCCTAGCAATATATCACGAACGCCTCTGTACTAGTAGACAGTTGAGCTAGAGGAAATTAGCTAGATCTCAGGTGTGCCCCTAATGAGCAATACCAGATTTAAACTGGGAACTAATTATCTGATATGCATGCCAGAAGAAAGGAAAAGTCATCTTATCCAATATGGGGGGGCTGATTGCATTGATATCTGTTTTACAGCCAACCTGCTTATCAAGTTAAAGGCTATGTGAGCTACCAGAGGTCATTGAAGTGATATCTGCTCATTAAGCTGCATCATTGGACTCCTCAAGGCAAAGGCGCAGAAGAAGAAACATTTGTGCCGTTTGATATGTAGATGCAGCGCAGTTGGTTCAAACTATGGATTTTGACTGAGGGATACTACCAAAGAAGCGTGGCGGCATGTTTGCAAGCAGGGCTTCATCAAGATGCAGCTAGGCTTGTTGGTTCACACGAAGAGTCTAAACTGTCTTTAGTTGGAACTTGCAATATTCTGTTAGAACCTTCGTAGAGCTCTTACATGTATGGGCCCTGCAATTGATTTATTTTATTTTCTCCATTTTACTTCAATCTTTTCCTGTTTGCTTTGTACTGACCCCAAGACCACTACCAATTTCACATGCACACAATATTCACCTTGTACGCACCGGGCCATATAGATCCAGAGGCCAATATTTTCATGAAGATTTGCACAATGCCTAGGTAGCTCTTTGAAATTTTATCTGGTTATTTGGGTCCATGCAATGTGCTGATAATGAGACTGTCACACACGTAGTTATTATGGCGAATTCCTATGACACGCCGACAACACAGCAAAGAGGATACCACAAATACAGTGAGCTCCTAGAGCATTGTTGGATGCACAGAGCATTTGGAGTGTGGACCCAACAAACTTCTGTGTTGAAATCATCATTATTTTTTAGTGGCTTGTTGGAATCAACATTGATCTAAAAAAAATACATTGATCATGGGTATTGGCATAATTTGATACTATTTAAAAGCATCATCACAGTGAGTGATTCTTTTTCTTGCATCCCATTGTTTATTGTGTGGTTGCCAAATGTCACTAGTAATATTTGGGCAAGGCAGCCCCAAATTAGTTTTCAAGTGATCATAGATGTTTCTCCAATCAGGACATGAAGGGTTCGACGAAACACTAGAATTTCCTGTAACAATTTGAAGGTGACAATAATAAAACATGTGAGGTAAATCTGTTAGCTTTATACACTTACCTTTAAACTTGCCAATTAGAAAGTCCTAGACGGCACATATGACAGATACAAATCATTTTTTTAGGTTAGCCAACTCTAGGCAACAAGGAGGCAGTGACTTCTTTACCTCTCGACCCATCGGCGGCGGAGGGTGGGGGAACCCCGGATCAGTGTGTCTGGTTCGTGTCCTGTAGATGTTTCGAGTTTCTTGTCGTTGGTGAAGTTGGGGAAACATTAACAATGGAAATAATGATTCCTAAACCCCCATGTCGAGATAGGCTTTCTTGGAAGGGTGTTGACGAGTCAGAGGATGGTGTCGATCGCCGAGCATTAGGTCTGGCGTGATTAGTGTTTGCCCACAGAAGCGGCGTCTTGCGGAGGAGATGGCATTGCAGGGTATTTCTGTTCTCTAGTTTCATTCTCGTCCGATAAAGCTTAGTGAGATTCGCCCCCATCGGGGGAGCTTGTGAGGTTTGTTTTTCCTCTCCTCCGACCGGAGTTGGGATTATTGGGTGGCTCTCTTCGAAGCTAGCTTCTCCGGGCTGGCGATCTTTCAAGATAGCGGTTGCCAACGTCCTGGACAACAAGGTTGCTCCAGTAATAAGACGGGTGCTCAGAGACGGCAACGAGCTCTTCTCACGACATGCCACCGGTGAATGCAGAAGGAAGATTGAGGTTGGCGACGATTTCCTTAAGGACATGCGTGTAATATCATTCTTATACCGAAGTTCTGGTAAGGGCTTGTTTTATTTAATGCATGGATTTTTTTTCATTGTTTTTGATATAACTCACCACCGAAAAAGGCAGCAGATCTGTTTTTTCTAGGGAGGACAAGAGGATGACCAAGATGTAAAATGATATCTATTCATGCAGTTTTGCTAAGTCTCAATCTGCTATATTCCTTTAATCTTGGATGGAGATTTGTACGCATTTTTCTTTCGGTTCTTTTATTTTTATTTTTATACACTATGTCATTCGACTGAGATTGAGACGTAGCCACACCCTTATTCATGTAGGAGCAAGAAAATAGATTTTCAATCAAGTTCTTTTCAGAATAATGATCAGTGCATATATTTACTATACCGGGGAATCTACTGTACAGTACAAAATCATATCCGTACGTATCCTCAATCTTGTCCGCATTAGCTCATCAGATAAAGTATAAATGAGACACGTATTACCATGTAAAAAAGAAGCTCATCCGATAAATCAGCGATCGAGTAATTAAACCGTGCAGTAATTAGTACTCCGTCTGCATATATGGAAGGAATCGTCGGGGTATTCAGCGAGAACGCTGCCCCCTCCGTATATGGAAGGAATCGCCGGAGTATTCCATGGATTAGCCACAGGATTTTGGCAATCTCGCTGGCATCTCGGGAATCACCCGCCCGCAGACGCCGCCGTGGCCCCCTGCAATCACCGCCGGAGCCGGAGGCGATCGACCGCGATGTGTATGTATAATTGTATATATACAAGGACGTAGTACGTGCACAAGCAAAACCCCAGCACCAGCTGCTAGCTGATCGAATCCTGATCGCCATGCATTTCTTCCAGGTCGTCGTGGCATGGATGTTCCCGTGCGCCGTGTGCGCGACGATGGCGCCGACCGTGGCGACGGCAGCGAGCACGGAGGGGGCGTCGACCGTCGAGCACGTGCAGGGCAGCTCCTCGTCGCCGGCGTTCGGCCCTGGCGACGCTAAGGTAGCCTCCGACCCGGGCTCCTCCCCGTCGTCGACGTCGTCCACGTCCTCCTCCTTGCTCGGCGCGCGAAGCAGTTCGTCCAACGGCGCACGCTCACCGCCGAGGGAGCGCGGTGACACGGCCGCGCCCAAGGGCCACGCGGTGAGGCGGTGCCTGCGCAGGTTCGCCAGGAAGCTTCGGCGCGCCGGTGCTGCCGACGAGCGGCCGGACGGGCGCCGCAGGCGGAAGGGCCGGGCGACGAAGACGGACGGGAGAGTCGGCGCCGTCGAGGACGGCACCGCCCGCGAGAGGGAGGAGGCCCTCGCGAGCGCGATCGCGTACTGCAACGAGTCGAGCCGGCCGCGCTGCAAGCCGCCGCTGGCTCCCTCGCCTAGCTTGGACGGCTGGCTCCTCCTCGATCGTCCGGAGGAGGAGACCTCGCAGTGCGAATGCGAGGGGCAGGGCACCTCGAGCGCCGCCGTCCCCCACCACGACCACGCGGCCTGCGACGGTACGTTGTTAACCGACCCGTCGATCGATCGATCTGCTACACGCGCGCACGTCTAAACCGTTGCCGATCTCCTTCGTGAAGCAGAATGCGGCGGCGGCAGGCCGTCGACGGCGGAAACGCGGCGTGGACCGGCCACGGAGCTGGGAGAGGGCGACGTGCTCGACGGGCTTGACGGCGACGTCCTCAGGATAACGAGTTACTTCGCCGCCAAATATGTGCAGTGCGCCATTGAAGAATAGCTCGGAGTCTCACATGAGACGTAGCAAACAGTTTGTCGTAGATCTAGAGGACCGTGTCTGACTCTTGCCTTCGATCTTGTAAGATCTGTCCATATCAGTGTGCGACTAGTAATAGTAGTATAAGATATGATTGCATGCAGCGTTCTAACGAGAATCTCCTGGAGTTAACTACACAATCGCTCGAGTGTTTCGCTCGAGTGTTTCTGAATCAGACTGCAATTTTGAAGCTTAATTGGCAAAGGAGTTAAGACACACAATCCAATTTATTTGAACTATACTATATACTAAAGCGCCAGTGATCTGGTTTTTTGACTTTTTTCTGGCATCCTTATTTTTTTATTTTCCATTCCTGTCAAACATAACATACATGATATCTATATATAATAATGATAGTGCGTATACTATATACTAAAGCGGCTAGCAATTGGTTTTCTGGTTTTTTGACTTTTGTTGGCATCCACTGTTCATTTTCATGGCAACGTCAACATCAGTGAACAATAATGATCCGATTATATATATATAAAGCGCCAGCGATCCGGTTTTTCTGGTTTTTTTACTTTTTTTGGCATCCTTATTTTTTTTATTTTCCATTCCTGTCAAACATAACATACATGACATCTATGTATAATAATGATAGTGCGATGACAAGTTATATGTCATTTTTAGCCTCTTTTTTGTACAATTTCTCAAATAAAAATGTGCACAGATAGGTATATTGTCGAAATGATCTCAACGATCATGTCATATTTATCAGTTTGGAGTGTAGCGTCTGAAAGCTTGCTCCCACAACGTTTTTATCCTTTTTCCCTAAATAATTATTTTAATGTTTATGGTACGTCATCTTGCTTTGTCTAAAATTTTATGTTAATTTGTTTTTTAGCTATTTTGTAATTGCAGCACAGCAACATAGAGATTTCAATTTAATACCATTAATGGGATGCCCTATTAAAAAATTCTACAATAAAAAATTATTTTGTATTATGCATTTCTTTCCTACGTACATTAGAGGGAAGAGTAATATTTTACATACCCAATGTAAAATTTATCTCGCTTAGTGAACATATTATATGGATAAAGACAGAGCAAAAACTTGATTATGTATATATATTCTGTTTCTAGGCAATTGACACGATCAAAACTATGTGTTGTAGTTTTTCTTCTAACATAAACTACTTAATTATATTTTACTTTGGAGTTGACAAGCCAATAATCTTATTATAACAAAATTGGTGAAAAGCCTTACCACCTAAATTTTCATTTACTCGATAAGCAATAACTTATAATTAAGTATTAAATGTCTACAAGGAAAAATGTTCCTACTAAATGAGGTTCATTTCCATGGCTTCGTAAGAGAACGCTGGGTCCTCAAAACATAAGATACTACATGTTCAATTGGAAGAAACTACTCAACGACCTACACAAAACTATTTGCCGAAAAAATGTCACTCAATCAACCTATTCGCTTCGCTTCCTATTCCTTTTCGTTAACCAAATGAACAACAAAAATCAGACAGGCTCTCTCACGAGCACGGCGTGACGCCGCACTTCTTTCGGTGCTAGTATATTCAACTTTAACTCGTTTTCTTGATCTGGCCATGCACGTTGAATTATCGAATGAGTATAAAGTTAGCCTATATTTCTTTAACTACTCCCTCAGTTCCTAAATATAATAAGTCTTTTTAGACATTTTAATAGGGGACTACATACGGAACAAAATGAGTGAATCTACACTCTAAACTATGTTTATATACATTCGTATGTAGTCCAATAGTGGAATTTCTAGAAAGACTTATATTTAGGAATGGAGTGAGTACTATACTAATCAGAGTGATAAAAGTTTGGCCACTCCCTAAACCACTGGGCGATTCTGTAAAAGTAAATGCAAAAGAAGTAGGTCAGCTCCTCAAAGAATTGATTAGTGAGATAGACAAATTTATACCATTTATTCTGTATTCAAAAGAAATTTTCAATGATATACTCCGTCCATCTCATAATGTAATGCAAACATATATTTTTCCTGGATTCAAACTTCATCAAATTTGGTCAAGTTTGTACAGAAAAATATCTATGTATATAATATCGAATCATTGTCATTAGGTACATCTGCAACATATTTTCATATCATCTTGGTCTTGCGAACCAACCTGTGGTTGGATGGTTAAAGGAGCAGTGATATCTCCAGCCCACCAGGGTTCAAGTCTTGTTGCTCGCATTATTTCTGGATTTGGCGCCTACGGTGAATTCGTAAATCTCAAGATGATATGTCGGCTCAGTCTCTCGGAGGTGCTCATAGGGGTAAGGTGTGCGTCTGTGCGTTCATAGGGGTGAGTGTATNNGCGTATATATGAGCGCTTGTGTCTACACTGTGTTAAAAAAATCATCTGGGTCTTATATTTATTTGGTATTGCCTCTACTGATATTTTGTATTTAATAAACTTCATCAAACTTTAAAATGTTTGACTCATAGAACCATACGCGCAATAATATGGACTCAAGTGAGTAATTTTGAAGTCACATGATTTATATTCCCTAATTTATGTATATTTTTGGTTTAAATTATGATAAAAGTTAAATCTTAGAAAAAGTGTGCACGCCTTATAAACTGAAAAGGAGGGTATACCACTGATTTAGAATGTAAAGACAACCAATCAAAATATCATGAGAGGATTATATATAATTAGATTATTTGTAATTATTCTTTTGTAAAACTTGAGATGTGCTTTTGTGATGATTCAGTACCCCTTATAGGTCTTTGTTTCCACAAACCTCATGGCCTCTCTTATACAATCAATGGATGTAAAATATTTGGCCAATGAAATCATGGTCTGATTTTAGTTAAAAGTTCTGGTACTCCACATTTTTTTTAAAAGTAAGTATAATGGTTTTACCCTCTAATGTAACTATTTGAAATAATAAATAAAACCCATTTTCCATTCTTGTTCAATTCTTTGTATTTTCAGACAATGTTCATTTTTTGTTCACAATGTCTTTATACTTTCGTTGCTCCCCTATTTTCATGGGAAGACCACAGTATGAGAGGGACACGACTGTTCTTAGCTTGAGCTCAAATGAGTTCGGATGAGCAGTAAAATCATAAAAAAAATGAAAATAAAATTCAAAATAATCTATATTTTTTTGTGTCAAACATTGACAAATGTTATGAGTGCTTGCAAAGTTTCATCATGAAATCATATTCATGGAAGTTGTGGAAAAAATCGATGCTCCACACATGCCATTTTCAGAAGTGTGTTAGAGTACAAATTTCTTTTTTTTCCGTGGGTTCCACAAATGCCATTCCTAAAATAAAATGCGCAAGCGCTCAAAACATTTGCTCAAGTTGCCACAAAAAATCATAATTGTTTGAATTACTTTTCAACTTTTTACAAAATTACTGTTCATGACGTGTTCATTTGTGCTCGTGACATGTTGGGAACTTTCCGTAGGAGAGCTCATATGTAGCGCCATTAGCACCAGTTTGCCACCTAGCGCTCGCTTATCTGGGCCTGGCCCAACAATGCGACAGGATCAGGTCGCTCGGTCATAGCTCTCCTTCGTTCACTTGATCCAGTATTAACTTTGGGAAAAAAATGAACCTTAAAAGAATCAGAGGAATGAGACAGATAAGAAAATTTGAAAAATAAATCATGGATTTGGAAAATTTTCATAAATTTAAATATTATGAATATGATTTTTTTATTTTTTTTGAAAAGGTTCATGGATTTTGAAAGAAACAGGTTTATAATTTGAAAAGGTTCATATTTTTAAATTTAGAAAATTTTAAAATTGACCATGGAGTGAAAGTAGTTCAAGGGTTTGATAAAGTTTGTGGGATTTTAATTAAAGTTCTCGGAATTGTAAAAAGTTTGCACACTCAAGAATTTTAAAAGAGTTCATGAATTTGATAAAATATTGAAAAAATGAATTTTAAAAAGGTTCATAGAATTTGAAAAAGTTACATGAATTTGAAAATTTCTCAAAGCAAGAAAATAAAAAAAGAACGGAAAAAAGAAAACAGAAAAAATGGGGGAATTGAACAAAGGCCGTTCCATAGATACCAGAATAAAGAAAAAATAATAAAAAAAACACCCTGGAATCTTCTAGAAACTTTCCAAAGGAAGCTGTCAGAAGCTTCGCGAAACCTCGAGAGCTTCCCGCGAAAACCGGACTTATGGGCCGACCTAATATGCTTGAAGCCCGTGTTGGGGTAGTCCTTTTTGGCCCCTTAATGGCTCGCGGCCCAGCGCTCGCTGGCGCGCGCCTCACCTGTGTTTTTGTTTCATTGGTTTATTTAACAATTAATCGATTGACCAGTTGCCCCTTTGACCATTGATCCGTTGACCACTGCGACCATTGCCTTTTCCAAAAAAAATCATGGAAATGATAAAAGTTCGTGCATTAGTAACAAGTTCATGAACTCAAAAATGTTAATAGATTTGGAAAAAAGTTAGTGATTATGAAATTTAAAAGGGTAGTGAATTAAAAAAAGGTTCATGGATTAGGTAAAAGCTCAAGATTTTTTGATTTGAAAAATTATTTGCTAAAAAAATATGAAAATTTTAAGAAACGTTCACGCATCTATGAATATTTCACTAATCTGGAAATGTTTACGAAATTATGAAAAGTTCATGGATTTGAATTTTTTTTCCATGATTTTGAAAAAAAAACTCACAAATTTAATAAAGTTCACTATTTGAAAAAATTAAAATAAACAACAAAGAAAAATGAAAAAATAAACACATTAAAACTATCGGGCGAAGAGAAACAAAAGAGGTAAAAGAACACTTGCTGCAAATTTTGAGAAAGCATCTTTGACAGCCATACCACATGAAATAACATGGACAAGACCACCTCCTGGTACGTAAAACTCAATGTAGATGCGGCGTTCTTAGAGAATGGCTCAGGTGGAGCAGGTGCTATTCTGAGAAACTACCGAGGAGAAGCAATGGCAGGGGCATATTGTGAGCTTGAACACCTAATGGATGCAGCCACAGCGGAGGCAGCTGCTCTCCTTAAAGGCTTGTATCTTATTGAGACTCTGGGATGTTCTTCAGTAATTATTGAGACTGATTCGTTGGAAATTAGCGAAGCTTTTGTCGGCGAAATTAATGTTCTTGGAGCAAATGCAGCAATTATGATGGAAAGCTTTCATATTATCCAGACCCTTGGCATGATTTGTGTCCAACACTGTCGGAGAGAAGCAAATATAGTGGCGCACAACCTAGCTAGATATGTTGTTGATTCTAGTTCCTCTTTAGTTTGGGATGGTGATCCTCCTAGTTTTATTTTACAAGACATTTTGAACGTTGTAATTGTTTTCCCTGTGCAATAAAGTGCCCATGAAGGCTTTTAGTCAAAAGAAAAGAGGTAAAAGAACACAACAGAAAAACTAAAAAAAAAACCAGAGAGCACACAGTAGCTTCCTAAAGCTTTAGGATTAAACAGGCCAGACCAGGACGCGAGCACTGCGTATGCCTAAGGGCAAGTGTAGTGGATGCGTTATAGCCTCGTCGCCCGTATAATTCCGCCCGATATGGGATTTTCACGTTTTGGCGGCCCAAACAGGTACGCTATATTTAGTCCGACCCATAAAAAATATACAAACAGCCCGCAAAAACGCCCTTCCGCTGCTATATTTATCAGACTGCAGGCGTTTTATGGTTCACGTCTCGCATTTCCTCTGCCGCAATCCATCTCCTCCGCTGCCTTCCTTTTTATCTATAGCGAGCAATTCCTCTGAGCACAGATCTTTTTCCTGAGAGCGATGGTGGGATCCACACATGGGCGTGGTGGCCGTGGTCGTGCCGGGTTGCCGCTACGTAAGATCTCGTGCAACAAAGTGGAGGCCGACAACTCCACCCACCCCCTCGGTCGAGGCTTGGCTGTCCAAACAAGTGCGGAAGTGCGTCCGCCTCTCCCATAATGGTGGGTGGTCCCCTTGGGCCAACTTCCACTGCCTCCACGAAGAGCTCGACCCACACACTATGGCGTGTCACAAGGCGGATGCAGAGCTCCTCGCCGCGCTGCGCGCCATTGAGGTCAGGGAAGAAGGGCCCGCCGACAGGCTCGCTGCGGCGAAGGAGGTTCACGCCTACACCCACGTTTGCCGCAGTTCGACGGAGGCGTTCTTCCTTGGCGTCGACCAATGAGCCACCGCGTCCCTATCTATTAGATCTAAGTTTATCTACGTATGAACCCTGGTGTGTTGTGATGAACTTTGTAGGGGGAACTATGTATCATCTTTGTTATTAAATTTACAGTATTTGGTAGATGATCGGTTGTGCCAGGGATAATAGATTCCCACTAAAATAACCATAAAATGATTTTGCGGAACGGAAATATAGCGCATCTGCTAGAGTTGCTCTAAATAAGAAAACACTGTCATGAGCACCAAACATGAAACACATAGTGTTGCCCTAGAAAAGAAGCACTGAAATGGAAACAAGGGGAATGGGTTGTGTTATGTCTATGTATCATCCGTGTTGATCCTATATACATAAGAAGTTCATCCCCTTTATCTTATTTATCTTAACATGCAACCTATCCATCTCAGCACATATGCCCCACACATGCTACCTTCTGTTTAAATGCACATGCAAGTCATCCATATCATCAAGCGCATGCAACCAATCAATGTTTACTTTTCACTTTTCACCATATGTACGTCATCCACATCATCAAGCGCTCATGCAACCAGTTAACTTTCCAATTCCCATCACAAGCAAGCCCTCCACATCATCAAGCACATTAAAGCCATCCACATCATTATTTTTACCTTTTTAACAATAAATAATTAAACTTGAATGTCACAAGACAATATAACATGCATCCACCCTCCGTTTACCTTTAGATCGAATGTGGTGCGGTACTATTCTTATATATTCTAATTATATTTTTGATAAGCTCAATGCTAAAAAACTCCGCAGCAACGTGCGGGGTTACCGTATAGGGCGTTACAGTGCTAGGCCGTCCATTGACGCACGTTCTCGCATTTGTTCGCTTGCTCGTTGTCCTTGGCTACATCGCTTTGCCTGGTCACTCCTTTTCTTTGGTTTTTTCGTTTTTCTTAGTTTTGTCTTTTCTTCGGTTTTTGTTTCCTTCAGTTTTTCTTTATATTTTCTATTTTTTATCTTTATTTCTTTATTTCTTTCATTGGGGTTTATCAGTCTTCCTTTCTCTTTTTTTACTACTTTTCTTTTTGGTTTTCTTTGTTTGTTTCTTGTTTTTGGTCGCTTTTTATTGTGTTCCATAGTTTAAGTAGGTTTTTCCATTTTTATATTTTCTTCTTTTCATTTTTAACACATGTCTACTTTTTCACACACAATGTACATTTTTTATATGCATTAAAACATACATGTTGTAACTTTTTAAGTTCATGATTATGTTCATATTATACATACATACA
>CBMN010040594.1:0-13224 GCA_000582825.1 Hordeum pubiflorum
CGCGGTCGGAGACGGGGCGCCATACGCCGCCGCATGTAACGCGCCGTACACAGCAGATGGATTGGCGCTATACGCAGCCCACGCGCTGGAGGGGGCTGCATGCAACGCCCCATGCATGGCCGCATGCATCGTGCGGGACGGCTCCGCGGGCGCGGCCGCGCGAGGCGCAACAGATCCAGCTGCGTTCGGCGACGCCGGTGGGACACCAACAGATGGATTGGCGCCGGCCAGGGGAAGCAACGGCCGAGAGGCCAGGAACGGAGAGGCCGGGACGGCGGCGGCAGGCGGGACGGCGGCGGTCAGGCCAGATGCCATCTAGGCGATCGGGACGGGGCGGAAGCTATCAAAACCTAATCTGATACCATGTAAAACATAGGGTTATGGAAAACTGCACGACACCCAATATGGGATGTGGCTATCTCATATATATAAGGGGTATACAGAGTACAGGGGTATATACGGAAGCTTATACAAATACGTAGTCTAACATGGGGGTTGTATGGGTTGTACAATATAGATGTATTCAACATGTGTATAAAATCTGACAATGTAATATGTTGTGGTGAGAGCTACACAAATAAGAGAAAATCCTGCATTTCTAATAGTGAACAGTGTTTGTGCTGTTCATCGGTTTGAAAATCGCAATTTGTCTTTTTTTGTATAGCTCTCATCATAATGTATTTCATCTTCAAAATTTGTAAACATGTAGAATGCATCCATGTATACTTGTATGATTTCTTTTAGAACTTTTTAAAACTTTAAAATATTTTTTTCAATATTTTTTAAAAACTACCTCCATGGAGGTCGCCCGCCATTGGCATTTAGCGGCATGCTCCCCACACACTACTCCTGAACAAATAATGTTAGTACCAACTTTTTTTTTCACACAAAGAAAAAGTACCAACTTTTTTTCCTTCAAGGAGCATCTACTTGCTCAAGATGTTTATTTTCCAGAAAAGAGTGTATATAAATTGATTAAGGAGAAAGTTGCATGATTTAATCCAAAGTGTAGTGTGCGTGTGTGTGATGAAGCTGCTTAGCTTTAGAAAGGACAACGCGTGTACCAAATTTGGTGTGCAACTTTATCAAGCTAGGCCAGATTGAATAAATACAGGCCAAAACAAATCTGCGCAGTTGTCCAAACTTTCTTCAAATAATGTATAGAACTATCTATCATGCATACAACTCGAATCAGCCTGAGGCACATACATGATTTGTTAATTCATTTGCCTATGCCACTGGTTGTTTTTAGTGCCTCGTTGCAAGTAACACTGCTTGCTTGATTGAGATCGCTAAGGTTTGTTCCCTAATCAATGTCACACCACATACATGTCTGAATCCAATCCATGTATTTGTTTAAGACAAATGCTGTCGTGTGTCTGACTACTTGCCCAACTGATTACATTTCGGCTACTTTCGTTAATCCCCTAACAAAAAGCTACTTTCGTTAATATACGTAGACAGCGGAGATTCTGAACAGCAGGCGGCACATCCATATCCTCCTAAGTACGAAGGCACAAGAAGCACTCAATCGACACACATGGACACAACCGGAATTTCTAATCCGGAGTCCTACGTGGACACGATCAGTGACCGAACGGCTCTCAAATAATGCATTTTCAATCATAATTTTTACTTTAGAAACATCACATACATACAAACACATGCACGTCAATTATTTGGGCCGGACATAGTTCGATGCGTACAAATACAAAATTGTTATATTTAAGAACACATAATTGAAACATATTTCAAACATAAATATCGTTTCTTGTGCGTAATTGATAAATTAAAACCAAAGTTCACTGATTTTCAGCATGGACCCATATATGCTTTACAAGATCATTTAGAAGTTGCATGTCAAATTCATGTCCTTCATGATGGCTTCTTTACCATGACCTTGGCATTGCTCACGCAATTTTTTTAGGCAGTTCTTTCATTGCCACTTCATGCAATCAAACAAACCCAATATACCAGGGAATCCTCTTGACGTTTCAATTGCCAATAAATTTTATATGTCCTCCACGGTTGTCTCTTTCTGGTACTCTATTCTAAACACCTTTACCACAGTGCATGTAAATTGCACCATGCTCTCTCCCATATGGATTTGGATATCAATTGTGTATGCGGTCTTCCCATAAGCAAGCATCATGAGAGCAGCCACACATTTCCACTGAGGAGAGAAAGAAAGTTCTCCGCAACAATTCTTCCTTTGCTTGAAGTTGTCATCAGCCCTCTCCACGGTTGTCACTACAGACAAGAACAAATTTTTGCTCATTCGTAAGCGGCGTTAAAAAAAACATCGTGGCATGTTAGGTCGGGCGTGAAGTAGTCCATGTATAGAAACCGCGCATCAGAAATCCTATCGTGGTGGGTAACTCTCCGGCCCTTCATGGAGCCCTTGAGGTTCAACACGTGCTCCCCTGCCTTCTCCATCTCCTCTTGGATGCTCATCATCATCATTTCGGCATCTTACTCGTTCGTATCCGACGAGGCGATGAACTCATTGAATATGAATTCGTCAAGGTTTGGGTTCGCATAGCCATCGGTGACCTACAAGTAGAGACCAAAAGAATAAAAAACCGGCTCGGGCAATTGATTGAACACCTAGAGTGTGAGGTGTATATAGGAGGGAGATGGCATACCGACGCGGCAACCAGTGGCGATGACCTTGACCGGCTGTGGAACGGTCGACGGTGGTGTGGGTAGGGGCTTTCGGTGGCGAAGCACTGGGTTGGGGACGACAGAGATGCAAAGATGGAGGCGGAACTCCGGTGACGGTTGTGCGAACGAGGAAGAAAAGATAAGAGGAGAGGACTGGTCGGACAAGGAGGAGGGCGCGAAGATATGTAAATTGGCACGGGACCTGCGGTCAATCCTACATGACGGGCGCGTTCGAGTGTCCCCTGCGTTCTCTAGATATGAGCCGGATATGAGGAGTGTCGGTCAGTCCGGACGTTGAGGGCGAATTTGCCTTGTCCTGTTGGGTGTGGTTTTTGCGTCTCGTCAGTAACCGGGCAGGCCGCCGGGCATTTGGGGCGGACTTGGGAGCTCCGGTTGTAACTGCTACTCCCTTAGTTTCTCAAATATAAGAAGTTTTTTTTTAATTAGACTTATACATTTAAGTGTGTACTGTATGTTTGTTCTACTTCCTCGGATCTATTAGAAAAGTCTTTCGCCCCGCTATAAAATAAACCATCAGAGACACAAAGATCCAACAGATAAGTTAACATCCCACACACACAGGTAGCATACAAACAATGTATAAGAGGGTTTCCTTAAGGGCATAGTTCAACAAGCCATAAACGAAAGAAAGAAGGTAGCACAGGCCAAGGGAGGTGGCCTAGCGGTCCTGCCACGCCAGTACGCTTGTTCAGCCATTTTAATTTGTACGTAGTCCATGTTAAAATATCTAAAAACACCATATATTTATGAACGAAGGGAGTATGTTTGTATGAATAGATGTGATTTGTGAAGCCAAGTAAACTAGCGCGCGGGTTGCCGGGTTACGATGGTCTCTCCGACGCCGGATTTGAACACCCCTAGCAGTATGTAGCAGTTACAAGCATGTCCAAATCAATTCAGTAAAAACAAACTACAGTAACAATGTTGTTTTAGGATGCATCGAAGAGGCAGATACAACAAACGTCAACGTCATCGCTTGTATCCCTCGCTTCTGTTTTCTTCTTCTTTCGTCTTTCCAACCGTACCATCTTACGGTAGGTCTAGGTTCAATGAACCAGGCAGGATTCCGTGGCACTCGCCATTCAGATAGTACGAGTAGTAGGTACTACTCCCTCCGTAAACTACTAGTGATCTAAACGCTCTTATATTAGTTTACAGAGGAAGTACTAGTAAAGTTACATCGGCTAAAACTAGAGCACACTTGCTTTTACCGTTCACGCCTGTGAGTTCAAACGCTGATCAGAAAAAGGGAAACTGTCCAGATTCATGGGAACAGCAAGCTACTAATAACCGTAACCCCTTCTCTTCCTGGTGATGCAAAGTAATAACCCAATCCCTGCAAACCTGCATCCATTTCGAGCACTCGCGTGTGAGATTGCCCAATAAACGCTCAGAAAGATTCATAGCCTATTAGCTGCCGGTAACTGCGTTCTTGTTTTTAGGCAAGAGAGTCGCAGATTGATATTTCATTCCCAAGAGAAGACCTTTTGCAAGTTATAAACCCCTCCCTCCACACCCCGTCTCTCTCCCCAACCCTTCCTCCCTCTCCTACACTCAACTCAAGGGGAGTGCATCACATCGGGTGATCGCAGCATAGAACCTCTATTGGATTATTCCATTCAGATTCAGGTGGGCAGTAGAGATGCAGGGGGCTAGGAGATCATTCTCTAGGCTCGCCGCGGCGGTTAGGACGCCGGTGGACGTGCCGAGAATGCCGGTGTTCGACCACGTGCCGCTGCCCTACGACGGGCCGAGCGCCGTCGAGATCGCCAGAAAGCGCGCCGAGTTCCTCAGCCCCTCCCTCTTCCATTTCTATTCCAAGCCCGTCAGTCTTCTTCTCGATCGATCTCTCTGTTGGAACCATCTAACAAAGTACTCCTATGTAGAGTGAATTTCTGTTGCAACTCTTGTCAACAATTAATGGCCCTTTGCAGCTCAACATTGTGGAGGGGAAGAAACAGTACCTATACGACGAGCACGGGCGGCGCTACCTGGACGCGTTCGCCGGCATCGCCACGGTGTGCTGCGGCCACAGCCACCCCGACATCATCGACGCCATCACCGCGCAGGCCAACCGCCTGCAGCACTCCACCGTGCTCTACCTCAACCACGCCATCGCCGACTTCGCCGAGGCGCTGGCCTCCAAGATGCCCGGCGATCTCAAGGCACGCACGCACATAATAATTAATTGAACAAACTGCTGCACACGCATCAGTACTATTTTTGCATTATTATTTCTCGCGTACAAAGTAACGTAATCTCTGATTACGTAACGTTGCGGTCTGCATGATGAATGATAGGTCGTCTTCTTCACCAACTCCGGCACGGAGGCCAACGAGCTCGCCATCATGATGGCGAGGCTGTACACCGGCTCCCACGATATCATATCTCTCCGGAACTCCTACCACGGCAACGCCTCCGGCACCATGGGTGCCACCGCACAGAAGAACTGGAAGTTCAATGTTGTTCAGGTACGTAGTATGATCAAAAGATTCGCCGGAAGCGCCATGAGAGTAGAATACAGTAGCGATCCTTGGTGCCCGGAACACTGAACCTTTTTTTGATGGCTTGCTCAAGAGTGGCGTGCACCATGCCGTTAACCCAGACCCCTACAGAGGCGCCTTCGGCTCGGACGGCGAGAAGTACGCGCGAGACGTGAAGGAGATCATCGAGTTCGGCACCACGGGCCACGTCGCCGGCTTCATATCCGAAGCTATCCAGGTACGTGCTAGGTACACGGTCTCATCACTGTCAGTCACTAAAACAGAGCAGAGCTTCCTCCCATGGGCGGCAGTAGACAGTAGTAGTGCACACGACGCGAGCAGAGTTAAGGTTTTCCCGTTGGCTTGCAGGGTGTTGGTGGGATCGTGGAGGTGGCGCCTGGCTACCTGCCCCTGGCGTACGACGCTGTGAGGAAGGCCGGCGGCCTCTGCATCGCCGACGAGGTTCAGGCGGGCTTCGCGCGTGTCGGCAGCCATTTCTGGGGGTTCGAGACCCATGGCGTGATCCCTGACATAGTGACCATGGCAAAGGTAACCAAACGACTAGTCGGGCACACACATAGCACACGTGGCTTTATCAGTTCCTGACCACTTGTTTGCAATTGCCACGCAGGGCATCGGCAACGGCATCCCTTTGGGCGCCGTCGTGACGACGCCGGAGATCGCGCAGGTCCTGACCAGGCGTTCCTACTTCAACACGTTCGGCGGCAACCCGTTGTGCACGGCCGGTGGGCTCGCCGTCCTCAAGGTGCTCGACAAGGAGAGGCTCCAGGAGAACGCCTTCATCGTTGGCGCCTACCTCAAAGACCGCCTCCGCGGTCTCCAGGAGAAGCACCAAAGTTTGTGCATGCATCTTACTCACCACCCGGCTCTGCGAAATTAAACATCATTCGAGACAGTGAAAACGGTGGATTGGCTTTAACTTTTGCTCTTGCAGTCATAGGCGATGTGAGGGGGACAGGTTTCATGCTTGGCGTCGAGCTTGTGACCAACCAGCAGCTCAAAACCCCGGCCAAAGACGAGATTTGCCATGCCATGGAGCACATGAAAGGTATCTGAATTTGATTTGTAAGAACTCTTTTGTGCGTATATGAACACTGAACACTGACTTGATGGTTTGGGGTGGGGCAGATTTGGGCGTTTTGGTCGGAAAGGGGGGGTTTTACGGTAACGTGTTCAGAATCACTCCCCCGCTGTGCTTCACCAAAGAAGACGCTGGTAAGTTCTTCCATCCAGTTCGATTTCTGTGCTGTGTGGTATTTGGGTAGATGTTGCGCATAAAATCGGATCCTTCTTTTTGGTGATGAGTGCAGATTTCTTCGTCGATGTGATGGACATAGCCCTGTCAAAGCTCTGAGCTTCTGAACCGGCAGTTGCGATGGACGGGGTCCCTGCCCATGTGCAAGCAACTGAACTATCACCTGAGTTTGACTGAAGCAACCGCAGCTTACTTCTGTTATGTTGTGATACGGTAGCTACTGTGCCGGGGTTGCTTAAGCAAACGAAATTTGGCCTGATGCAACCTGTATAAGACCTGAATGCACCTCAATCTTTATCTCCTTTCTATGTATGGATATGGATAGCAGTCGACATTCATTTCGCTTTCTACCAGTACTAGCAAAACGCTCCTGCGTTGTAACAACGGGCTATCCGTCGTGTTATCCTCATACGCGGGCTCAATACAGAAACACCCCACGACCCATCATTGTTTTGTCCTTGTCAGATCCTCCCCTTTTCACTCGGTTTTTCATCGTGGCGGGACATTTCTCGTTGGAGCCTTTTCTTTTAAAACCAGATGATGTCCACCTCACCTTTGCCATGCGTTTCAGTAGGAATGGATTTTTCCATATTTACAATATAATAGCATCGGTTAAACTAACACATACTATTAACACAAAACAACAAATAACTATAGAGATCATTTTTAAAGGTTCATTCAACTTTGCAAATGTACACTCACGTGGGAGGCAAGTGACAACCTGAACGTATTCTTTGTCACCAATAAGCTCCACCTTCAGCCCACATACCATTTATTGCTAGAAGGGATAATTATCGTTCTTCTCTTTTCCGTCCTTCCCTACATCTTCTATTCCTAACGTCTTTGCCAACCTATTTCGTTGGCGCCAACCAGCACCACCTCAATATAAATGTGTTCACCATTGGCGTCTTATGTTCTTACTCCTCCTTTCTCGTCAGCTTTAGTTCTTGTTCCTACTTATTTTCTAGAATACTCTTTCTTTATTATTTTTGCCATTTTTTGGAATACTCATTTTTTCTCCAACATAATGGATCACTTGGTTGCTTTAGCTTATTTTCCTTCTTATTCTTGGAACACACTTGTTTCCTACTATAGCATGAACCATCTGGCCAATGTTGTGTCGTGTTGTGCTCACCCGCAAATGTTTCGGCAACCGTCAGCGTGTGAGCATTTTGCAGAGCATGGTCGTCATGCATCATGGTGAACGCTAGATCGTCCATGTTTTGTGAGCGCACGATGGCTGCTGTCTTTGTTGTCAAGCGGTGTTCGGCCATGTCGCTGAGAGCATGTTGATCATACTTGCCCACAATCGCTTTTAAAATGAAGCACGATTAACTGTTTAATTAATTAATTACATAAATAATTAATAGACTACCTAATACTTTGCATGCCTAATTAATTGCAACCAAATCAATTAATTATCTGCCTAATTGAAAAAATCCATACTAATTATCTGTAGGCATAATTAACTCTATCTAATTAATTGCTGACTCGGTTTCCAAATTGATTCGGTGCAACAAAATCTTTTTTAAAATGATCTAATTAATTGCATACGTAATTAATTATCTAGCTAATTAATTCTATTGATGGTTTGATTTTTGAATTAATTCAATTCTCGATTTCCAAAATATTGTCGCATGAATGACTACTACGAACGACGACAACTACCGAGTATTGTAGAACAGATTTCCTTCATGGATTTTTTAACATTTGAATGGACACATTTGACTTGAGAATGTAGCCTGTTTGGTTCTTTGTATGACTGACAAGAAATATAATATGACCACATCCATGAATGAGTATATGTGGCTGTTTAATGATCCGCTTTCTGCCACGGCCGTCTTCGACAACGTGATCCACGCCCTGACATTGTCATCGCATCGGCGTTAGGCCTAGCCACGGCGTCCTTCGTGGTGTCTGTATGGCATCCCTCCGCAGGGGCACACAAATGCGTACGGTCATAACAAAAAAGATATGTTATTTTTGTTGTATTAGAAAACTTGTGATTGTTAGTTAATAATGGAGATATTAATAATAATAAATGGCATAGTGAAGGCATTAGTGATTTTTTATTGAGAAATATCTGATTTTGTTTTGGAAAGTTATTGAGAAAAATCTTATATGTGTCTTTTAGGAAGGTGATCTTAAATATATGGCGTGATTTCAAAAATATTAATAACTAATTTTTATGTGATTGAATTAAAGCAACACCTACCAAAGCAAGCACAAAAATCTTAATTACTAATTATTTATGTGACTGAATTAAATATTTTCCTTGCACATCGCCCACCTCATCACCGGCGCTCGCGCATATCCACCACCTCGTCACTGCGCCGCCCACACCCCCACCTCGCCACTGCCCCTACACGTTGACGCCGGTGGTGGTTGGCTGGTCCAAATGGTGGCTTGATGAGGGACCTGACCACTCCGACCATGTCGCGCGGCGACCGATGGTGAAGACGGCGGGTAGGAAGAAGGGCAGCTTCTCGGAGTTCTACCAATACCCACGCCTTCTTTTCTAGCTTCAAGTCCTCGATGCCCCAGCCGGTGATGGTCAGGTACTCCGACAAGTACGCGACGATGAAGCTCGCCGTGGATCGTTTCGCCGGCTGTATTGTTAGGATTTCTCTCCTTCCTACCTACGTAGGGCTGCAAGAAAAGCTCACGCTCGTGAGCTATTCAAGATCGACTCGTTTGTTAGCTCGACTCGAAAATAAATGAGTTGAGTTTGAACACTTTGTCCAGCTCGATCGAGAAACAAACCGATCTTAAGGCAATACTAGCTTGTTCGATTTTAACTCGATAGCTCAACATAATATCATTATGTTAAATGTCATGCCATATATTAAATTTAAATAAGATAATTTATTACCATATATGTTGTCCATGATTTTTCTCCATTTTATTTACTAGCAAACATGGAAGCTTAATTAAATGCAGAGAAGATTTATGCCTTATTATACTCTTTGGCCAATAATTTGGTTTCCAAATTATATATCTATCGTGAATCGTTATCTTATTTTGATACTAAACTTTCGGTTGTGAAAGAATAAGTCAAACTACTTTGAAGAAATTTATATTATCATCGTCTTGATTGAAATGGTATTTTTTTTAGTGTTTTTTATGTCGTGTTGAGCCTTATCTAGTTGGAATAATTTTCATAGATTTATAATTTTTACCATCTCATTGAGCTTGAAACTAGCTCGAGATCGGCTCGAGATCTTTACAAGCTGAGCAGGAGTCATGTTCTACAGCTCGACCTTGAGCTTCACTCAGTGTGAGATCACTCGACTTTTAATACAAGTTGAGTTGAGCCAACTCCAACTTGCTCGAACTCGACTCGTTTGCAACCCTATACCTACAATGGATACTGTTAGTACACACAATTGATAACGATGGTAAAATTGGTAGGAATGGATACAATTGATAACGATGATAAATAATGGTGAATGTAGACCTAATTTACGACCCACATGCATGGAAACGAATCATCAAGGGAAGGGATACTTCCTAGTACTACATTTCATAGAAACCTTCCTAATTAAACTGACGGTACTATGTAGAGATTATTTTTGCTCTGTGCGAGGTGACGCAAAAAAAATCCTACGGTAAATGGTGGTGGGAGGAGAGGCGAAAGAAAACCAGACAAAATACAGGGGTTAGACGGTGTGGGTGGAGAGACAAAAAAAACCAAGACGAGGATAGGAGGTGAGGCGGAAAAAAAACCGTGAAACGGAGACTACCAACTCCCCCTTAGGAGTAAATATTATTTGGTAACGTGATATCGGTTACTGCCGGTTTGTAGGGTGTCTCGTTAGGAAAGTTTAAAAAATTTAGGATTTGGAATTGATTGCAGTGAAATTAGATTTTATTATTGGGTAACGTGTTATCGGTTCCTACCTGTTTGTAACATGTCTCATTGGAAAAGTTTAAAAATGTTAGAAAAGTTTATAATGAACATGTTAGGAAAGTTTTTAATGGGATGATAAAAAAATGTGAATAGATGATGGTGAGAGGTGAGACGAAAATAAACCATACGAAATAAAACCGTGAAACGCAGACTACCAAGTACCAAGTCTCCAATTAGAAGTAGAGATTATTTGTCTGGCTAATTAACTGCTCACATAATTAATTGTGAGAATAATTAATTGCCTTAATGACTTTGTTTTCAAATTGATTCGGTGTTTTGTTTCGAAATTGTTTTTGCACTAATAACTGGAAACCAACGAGACGAGGTATGAACTCTTGTTTTGTTTTTTTGTTTTCTTTTTGCATGAGGGGAGGTAGATTTTTTTTTTGCATGTGGGTAGTTGGGAGTATTGATTTGACGTGAAATAAAACCCTAGTACTTAAATGGAATTAATTAATTGCATGCACAGGTAATTAACTGTATGCCTAACTAACTGCGTTAATAATTTAATTTACAAATTAATTCAGTGCTTGGTTTGTAATTCTTTGTTTGTATTAATGATTGAGTATCAACGAAATGACGTGCGAACTTCCCTATTAAGAATAATAAAGATTGATTCGGAAAACGAGGGCCCAAGACTCTGGCAGATTTCCATTCAAGGACTCAAAACACAAGAAACAATTGCATTTTTGGCGGTATGTCTCTCATTTCTCTCCCCGGTTCATTCTGGAGGAGATACAGGTAAGGAACCAATTCAAGGTCCATTATTACAGTGCAGTCTAGCCAATGGTGACACTCGACTGTGTACTACCTCTTTTCCATATTATAAGGCTTGCACGTATACCTAGATTTATAACATATACCTAGATTTATAATTTGATCAAGATAAGATGAGTTGTATAGTCTAAAAATTATACCATTAAAAAATAGACGATTTGAAGTTTCTAATGATATATTTTTTGTAATATATAACTTGTATTATGATGGTCTATTTGTCAACCTAGGGATACGCGCAAGTCTTATAAATCGGAAAGAAGGTAGTGCCTCAGAAGGTCAGGCTGCTCACACTAGTCATAATGAGACTAGCCACGCAAAGTAACGTACGCTAGTAACTTGCGTACTTCCGTCGTCCCGGTGTATAAGTTATTTGCGTAGTTCTAGGTCATCGATTTGGGAAATAAAATACGTGTTATATGTCATGAAAAGTATATCACTAGATTTCTATATGGATGTAATTTCTAAATATATTTTTTTTGTCAGATGTAATACATATTTAGATAGTTAAATTGTCAACCTAAAACTACGCGAATGACCTATACACCGGGACGGAGGTAGTACTACCCTAGGCTATGTTACTATTTTTATAGTGGATAGTAATATAAGTGTGATGTCATACAAAGCTTTATTTATTAAGTTATAGACTCATACCAAAAGCAGAAGCGCGCGTTGCCTGCGCCGTTTTCTTTATAGCATTTTTCTGTTGACCATACACATCACGATGATATGTTAAAGATATGTGTCTTACCATGATATGAAGAAAATTATTTATCTCTGCATGACAGTATCCGTCAGCTGCACTTTTTTCTGTTCTAAATATTGGTTATATATGTGAACAGGGGACACTTATATTGCTTGCTCGTATTATAAAACTATCAATTATCTATCATGGCGGTCTAAAAGCAATCACACAACTATAAATATACTTGAGCAAATATGAAGCAATATTATATGTGATGCATAAAGTACGAATGTTTCAACCTCACTCCTGAGGAATACCAAAATCATTTTACAAAACATAACACCTTGCTTTATATTCCCCCCAAAAATAAAGCAATTATCCAAAAAAATCATCAAAATGCAACTAAGCTTGGATTTATAGTTTCAAAACTCTAATGGATAATAGTGGATGCTTGAGATTTACATGATTCGCAAGTTGTGCAATAAGTCTACCAATATATTATCTTGTCATGCCACCGCTACATTCAGAAGGATGGTAAAAACATATTTTTTACTCCCATAAACAAATTTAAGTGGTTCAGTGATTGCAATTAAATTGGCCAAACATGAACCTAGATTTAGCTCACATGGTTGCACATGCGGCCTATATTCTCTTTCCACTTCACCCAGTCCAGAATGTTCTAAATATTTATGAAATGAAATCATCAGTATATCTTGTCTTGATACTATGTCAACATGAAAAAAAATGCAAAAATGTAGGCATATGGCTCCTGCACAAGAAACATTGATACACCCTGAGTAGTGATTTGTATGGTATTAAGAGGTGCATAATTTGTCCTTTTTGCCAGTGCCCATGTTATCATACTTTGTTAATTGTACATATCTTATCATGTAAACATCCATAAAGTAATTCAAGAACGATTACAACGCTGTAAGGGGCAACGAAGAGAGAAAAATATTGATTCTGCACATAGCCCATCTTACTTTGGAATTACTCGACAAACATTTCGGCAATTACTTTACAGGTAAAAATGTGTGAGAGATGCTTCATATCAGTTAAGTGTAACTGTATAAACCTGCATTATAAATTGCGCCTTACTAAATTATGATCAAAGGAAAAATGCTATTGAGGTTGGCAGGTAAATATATATAACCTCCAGAAAGGAAGTCATCTGCATCTATGTATTCTTGTTTGTATCTAGTGCAAAAAATACTTGGCGTACTACTATTTTTTTGAGTGGTATAAAATGGTGGGAACAAATGTGCTACTAACTTGGAATGAAACATAATGGATAATTTTATATTAGCAAAAAAGAAGTCTTTACTGGCCCTAGGTACAAAGCATTTGTCTAGCAGGCACTTTTTTTGCCATAAAACTGATGTGACCGCGGCCCGATCTTTCGATGAGAGTG
>CBMN010040605.1:0-12170 GCA_000582825.1 Hordeum pubiflorum
ATCTATACTCTAAAGTATGTCTATATACATCCGTATGTAGTCCCCTAGTGAAACCTCTTAAAAGACTTATATTTAGGAATGGAGGGAGTACAAGATACCATTGAGCGTTTGGGGTGCTAAGGTTTTGGATAGCTCTGGCTCCTGAAGGCCGAGGGCCAGGGAGATGTTTATTTCTTGCTATTACTGAGCTTGTTTACCACTTTAATGAGATGGTGCTAAGGTTCACTGTGCTAAGAGGTTTAAATGCCTCAAGGGATTGCCTGCCAATGAGACGGCGCTAAAACTCGCTCTGACGTCTGGGTTAAGTGGTTTAAACGTATCAAGGGACTGCCCACCTGATAGAACCAAGATGTGTTAAGCCTACTGTTCAGTATGGATCGTCCAATATGGTGGTTTTATGTCATAGCAGTTCCATGTAGTCTCTGCTCTCTAGTCAATTTGCTGTAGCGCGGATAATTAGCAACGTAGACTGCCAAAAGCATCTGCTTATGAAGCTGAGTCCTATAGTCCGTGTCGGGCTTAATATGAACCTCACCTTGAAAAACTTTGCAGGTTAATGGGGAGGAACTCATCAGAGAATTGGGTGGAAAGGAGTACACTGCTGTCCTCTTCTATGCATCATGGTGCCCTTTTTCTCATAGAATGAGACCGGTCTTCGACGATCTTAGCTCAATGTATCCACATATTAAGCACTTGGCTGTAGAACAGTCCAACGTGATGCCAACGTAAGGCCCTTATCCGTACTAGTGTTCCTGTCATCCTTTCTTACCCATTAATATGACCGACGGCCTTAACTAATACCTCCTTATTGATTTGCAGAGTTTTATCAAGATATGGTGTCCGCAGCCTTCCTTCTATACTAATAGCTCATGAGTCGTATGCGTTTTGGCCTCTTGTTGCCAAAGATCTCAACTCACTGGTCAACTTCTACTCTGCTGTTACTGGTAGGTTTCTCGATGCTCATTGTGCATTTAATGAGTTGTAACCCACCTGATATCCTTATGTGATTAGCAAATAATGGGTACTGTGGTACGCCACTGTTTTAGTATGAAATATTAATCATCTTACTGTCCAAGCAGCCTGTGCTCTATTGGCACAAGTCGAAAGACAGGAATGGTAGTTATATGGATAAGATGGTAACAGTAATTCTCTGGAGGAGAAATGGCAGTACAATTATATAGATGTTAAATATGCACAGATGTAATCACCATCATTTTACTATAACCTAACCAGTATGATTGTTAGATCGGATACTTCACTATCATTAGCTGGTCACACTTCAATAATTTTACTAAATTCATAGAAAAAATAGGAAGTATCGTGGTGGTATTCTTATTCTGTCTTAACAGAGACTCTGTTCGATGCAGGACAAGAACCAGTTGCATATCTTGGTCCACGGAAGTGGAACACAACCGAAAGAAACACACAGTATGCAAAGCTTTGGAATGGTTCAGTCACGGAATCAGTGAAGAGCGAGCCCTACCTAGCATTCAGCATCCTTTTTATTTGCCTAAGGATATTTTCGTTCTTCTTCCCAAAGTTCTTCGCCTGCATCAAGGGCTTGTGGACCCAATACTTCCGGCACGCCAACCTTGGAGTCCTTGCCAAATTGACCCAGCTGCTCGAATGTGTGCCCCATGCCGTGGATGTAAGGAAGTTGTGGAGCAAATGGAGGCTCATGGTTGGAGCCATGAACATGAGAGTCTGGGCATCATCTCTAGCCTCTGTGTCTCTTGGTGGGCAATCTTCTCCCTGAGCTGCTAGGTTGGATTGATGGTTTGGATCTTAACGTCGAGCGGGAGAGCATGCGGGCTGTTTGAATTGCGCTGGATGTGGAAGCTCCTGTGACTCACATGAACATGTAGTGAAACATCTTGTTTGTAGCATGTAAATCTTAGGGATACTGTTGAGCCCGTGTAGATCACACTGTAACATTAATCATGAGTACCCATTGTCATAGTTTTGAGCAACTGGGCACACAACATAAGCCCTTGTACTATTTTTCACATGTAATCTGCAATTGCAGTATGTCCATCTGTCTTGGTACTAATAAGTGAAGACATTTCGACCTATGTTTCCATATAGTACCATCTGTCTTCTGGCTTCAGCAAGAACTCTGAATAAAAACATGGAACGAGATACCAATTTAATTTGCCGTGATCCTTTCATGGACAATATATTGATCTCTCCTGTCATCTACATTGAAGGTGCGCAAAAAAGTGTGTGGTTTGGAACCAGGAACAATAGTAGCAGGTGATACAAAATTATACTTGGGAACCGAGTACAAACTAGCAACAGCTATGCACCATGATGAATCAAAATGTGCCCAACTCCTGATGTCAGGGATTGTGACGGAGGCCTCTGTCCCATTTATCAGTTTTCGCCGAGGGTATACCTGACAAACCTCCGTACCTTGATGTTCTCCCCCAGGCCGGCGATCGTCTCCTTCACAAGATCCTTCACCGTCTTACTGTCATCCTTGATGAAGGGCTGCTCCAGGAGGGCCATCACTCCGAGCCTCTTTGATATCCGCCCTTCCACGATCTTCTCCCTGATGTTTTCGGGTTTCGACTGCAGGTCCTCCCTCTGCATCTCAATCTCCTTCTCCTTGCTGACAATACTCTCTGGTATGTCCTCCACCGAGACATATTCGACCTGCGGGCATGCCACCACTTGCATTGCAAGGTCATTCACCAGCTCCTTGAATTTCTCATTGCGAGCCACAAAGTCGGTCTCAGAGTTGATTTCAATCATGCATCCTATGCGGTTGTCGTGGATGTACGAGCCAATCAGGCCTTCAGCGGTTAGGCGAGACGACTTCTTGTCTGCAGACGAGAGGCCCTTTTTCCTGAGGAACTCCTGAGCGCCCTGAAGGTCACCCCCAGTCTCAGCCAGCGCTTTCTTGCAGTCCATCATACCAGCACCAGTTTCATCTCGGAGTTGCTTTACCAATGCAGCTGAAATTGCCACAGCTGGTTTCCTGGAAACATAGGTATGTTAAGTATAGATTGAATGTTGACTTTAAGTGGAAAAGATCTATGCAGTTTGAAGTCAGAAATGTCAAGGCAGTAAAAACATTCTGGTGCACATATTATGCACACCCCAAGAAACATAAACAGCACATATGAGCAACATGAGATTCTGAGAGGAATATTACTTCTCTGCAGCTTCAGCCGATTCATCGGGCTTGTCATCCTTCACAGGAGCAGCTGGTGATGGCTTTGCGGCTGTCTGGGCTGCAACTTCAGCAGCAAAATCCTGGCTTCTTTTCTCCAACCCTTCTCCCAGGTTGTACCGAACAAACCTCCTCACCTTCATGTTCTCTCCAATTGTAGCAATAGTTTGCTTCACCCATTCACCGGCTGTGACCTTGTCATTCTTGATGAATGGTTGTTCAAGCAATGCAAATTCTCCAAGCCTCTTCTTTACTCGGCCCTCGACAATCTTAGCGCGGATCTGCTCAGGCTTCGACAGCAAGTCCTCCCTCTGCATCTCCAACTCCGTCTCCTTCTTCACAACCTCCTCAGGGACATCGTCAATGGAAATGTAATTTACTTGAGGGCACGCAGCAGCTTGCATGGCAAGATCATCGACCAACTCCTTAAAGATGTCACCTCGTGATACAAAGTCAGTCTCACAGTTCAATTCAATAAGGATACCGATTCTGCTG
Organism: Hordeum pubiflorum; assembly: GCA_000582825.1. NCBI lineage: Eukaryota > Viridiplantae > Streptophyta > Magnoliopsida > Poales > Poaceae > Hordeum > Hordeum pubiflorum. Next base: position 3,671 of record CBMN010040605.1, read on the forward strand.
TCATGTATGTAAGAACCGATTCTTCCCTCCGCAGTGGCTCTTCCAGCCCTCTTGTCAGCAGCAGCCAGCCCTTTCTTCCGGAGGAATTCCTGAGCTTTATCAATGTCACCACTCGATTCAGCAAGAGCCTTTTTGCAGTCCATCATGCCTGCTCCAGTTGCATCACGTAACTGCTTGACAAGAGCAGGAGAAATAGTTGCTGCACAGATGCAGAAAAGAACAATCAAAATCTTTCTTCTGCTGTCCTAACAACAGTTCATCAATAAAGTACAATATGGAGTGAATTGTTCTGCAGAAAATGCAGGGACAAGTATGTTTGTAAAAGAAGGAATAAAATGAAATTGCAAATAATGGAGGTGTTAATTAGAAGAATTAGTGCACCTGTTAACTTACACTGCATCCATAAAAGCTTTAAGACCATGTACTGGTGTTTCATTTTACAGTAAGTTCTGATTGATATTTGAAAATCAAAATTTGTATCAGGCAATCACTTTCTAGTTGCATTTACGAGACATAGTTACACGTCATCAGGAAATCTCTTTAATCCATCTTGGAATATTAAACAACAAACTTAAAAACTTTCACTGCTGTCAACAAATTTGTAGGAAAAAGTGTAGTTGCCACATGAAACAAAACAAAAATCGGACCCAAGCTATGCAAATGCAGAAGAGGAAGAAAGTCTCCTAATGCGATGTTGCAAAAACTGAAGCCAAACCAAAGTATCATGCTGAGGTTTATCCTCCATAGTTCAAAACTGTACAGTGGCGGGTGAGGTGATATCTGGATTGTACATGTTGAGCCTTATCCGACCAACTCAAACCTTTGAGCTAGCAAGGAAAAAAATTAAGTGCATTGATTCTTGGGTCATTTACCAACGTAAGGAACAATACCACAAGAAGAAATGTAAAAAGAACTGGCAAAAGGAGTTGCTTGAACAGTTTACATGCAATCTATCCTGGTACTCTTCCTAATTAGGTAGAGTTGCTTGAAGAGCCTTTCGCAGACAGGATGTGACTGATCAAATTACTACATGCCAGGGCCTTTTGCAGATAAGATCTGGTCGACAAAATTACTGCTGACCTGTGGTTTTGCTTGCTTCTGCAGCTCCAGCAGCAGAAACCTCTGTGGTTTTCTCATCCGGGGCTGCTACTTCCTCAGTTACCACAGCAGACTCGCTACTTGCAGTTGTAGGAACCTCCTGTGCTGATTCTTCTGTCTCCTCAGCCTTATCAACAGGAATTATTTCTTCAATGGCGCCAGTGACAACTTCTGTTGAAGGGCTATCCTCCTCTTTGCTTTCAACTTCAGTAGCAGAAACTGCAGGAGGCTCAACGGCGCCAGTGACAGCTTCTGTTGAAACACTGTCCTCCTCTTTGCTTTCAACTTCAGTAGCAGAAACTGTAGGAGGATCAACGGCGCCAGTGATAGCTTCAGTTGAAGAACTATCCTCTTTGCTTTCAACTTCAGTAGGAGGCTCAACGAGCTTGTCGTCAACTGTGCTTTCAACCCCAGAAGTTGAAACTGAAGTCTCAGTCCCAACTTCTGTTTTCACTTCTGGAGCTGTAACCTTTTCCCTCTGGTCCAAGAATGCAGAGATTTCCTTGCTCCTACGGAAAGCTAACTCGAAAGCATTGGTCCCTCTGGACCATCCCTGCTTCAGGTTGGTGTTTAACGATGACAGCTCGTCTTCATCATCTTCTCCCCCCTTCATTGTCAATGTGACCTGGCCTCGTGCTACATTCAATACTTTCACCGTTACCTCTTGACCAACTTCCAGTGCGGAATGCCCGATAAGGGTAAACAGTGCCGCTGCTTCCTCTTCCCTTGGGAGGAATCCTTCTTCTCCATCAGGCAGTGTCACAAATGACCCCGTTCTTGTCGTATTTTTCACAGTGCCAGTCAGAGATTGTCCTCGTGCATACTTTGACTCGTCTATCTTCTTGAAATCCTTTGTTTGCCTTGGTGAGCTTCTAGGCACAGCTGCAGTTGAACTCCTCCCACCACTTGGAGCCGTAGGTGCTTCCTTGACATAATCTCCACCTGTCCGCATTGTCAAGGAGATGCGCCTTGTTTCTTTATTTACTTCCACTAATTTCACCGACACCTCTTGCCCAACAGTGAAGAGGGTTGATATATCTTCGACAAAACCATCGCTTACTCGGGAGATATGAACAAGGCCTTCGGTGAATGCTCCAATGTCAACAAAGACTCCAAATGGCTTGATAGACCTGACTTTCCCGGTAAAGGATGCACCGGGAACAAGATCACCATCCTTCAACGGCGGCATCTCGCTTTTACGTGGGTTACGACCCAACTTGGGAGGGGAGGACGCCGGGCTCGTGCTAGTCACAGCCTGTCCAGTAGTTTCAGAAGCGGCAGGTGTGGCCTCGGAGGTTTCGCCGGAACCCTCCACCGCAACATCAGTCTCAACAGCTGCTGCTGAGAAGGTCCTTAGCCTGTTGTTGGCAGTGGACCAGCTTCTTTTGTACATGCTGATCAAGTGGAATGGTGCCTGTGGCTGCAGCAGCCCATGGCGCGAGGGCGATGTGACTCTTGAATACCTCTCTGAACCACGGAACCTTCTTATCTGGATTTCTCGGCCGGGCCTGAAACTGCCTATGTGGAACAGGCTGATGGTGCCAACAGAGCAATGAACCACCGGCGTCATGCTGAATTCAGGGGGGCTATATCAGAATCTTGAATCCTTCAGAACCCTGCACGAGGACAGAGACTCGTTTCAGCACCGCGCAAGAAGAGCAAAATAATCTGACGAACAAAGAGCAATACATGATAGAGATGCTGCGAAAGAGCATCGGTTGAGAACTGCAAACATGCATAGGCAGTCTCCGACCCGACAAAATTTGGCGCAAGCAACTATTGCAGTGGATTTTAAATATGCTTCCTGTCCAGCATTCCAGTGGCAGTGCCTATGCACAGAGCGACAGCGACTCAGCGAGTAGCCTACAATTTATGGCTTTGGAGGCAAAGCGGGCTGAAGTGCTCCGACGGCCATCGGCAGTCGGCGCAGGCATACCCACAAACACGTCCCGCGCAAGCGATGGCGGACGAGATGCTAGAGGGCAGAGCAAGGGCGAGAGGCAACAGACATAGACGACGGCGCTGACCGCATTAGTGTCACCGACGAGCTAGCTACGCGGGACAGGGGCAGCACGGGTGGGAACACGGCGTTACCTCGTCGGGGCGACGGCGAGCTCCCGCGGTGGCCGTGGTGGGGAGAGGGAGGGCTGAGGAGGAGGCGGAGGGGTCGCTGGGGAATGGGGATATATAGCCTTATCTGGAAACGAAACGAAACGGAGAAAGGTGATAGACCTGATGGTAGCAGTGGATGGCCGGGATGGATGGGGCACGAAGTTTGGCTCTGTCGCTGGACCTGACCAGCTCCGCTCTGGAGTACCAGTGCCAGACCAGGATCACGATGGCGATGGGGTTCCATTTTACTAGTTTCGTCGGTCAGTTGTGTCCCGTGTGTGTGCAAGTTTTTTCCAAGTCTTGCGTGTGCAGCTTCTCCACCTTGTAAAAACCGTGGTTATCTGACACCTTGTAAAAACTTGGGTGTCTGATAGGATAGGGACAGCCAGTGCTGTTTTTTATTTATCTATGTACTCCCTTCGTTTCATAATATAGTGCGTTTTCGTTTTTCGTGATCTAAGTTTAATAATAAATTTAACTAACGAGACCGATCGCGGCGGGAGCAAAAATTATACCATTGAATTCATATCGAAAATATGAATCCAGTGGTATAATTTTTGTTTCCGTCGTAATCGGTCTCATAAGTTAAATATATGGTCAAACTTAGATCTCGACAAGTACGGACGCATAACATCGTGGAACGGAGGGAGTACGTATATCTATATGTATGGGCAGCGCGGCCTCACTAACACCACAATAACCGGGACAGCGAACGTGGTGTCGCGTGGTCAAAGCATTCCTACAGCGAATCCATTCGCACAAATTCAACATGAAAAAAAGGCTCACAAAACATAAATAAAATCCCACCTGCACCATAGGATTCCTGCGGTGCACATTTTTGTACTCAGCCGTATCTACCGACCACCCAACAGAAAAAAAAACACAGAGTTCAGTGATCAGCCCTTTCATATCAGTTTCATAACGCACCAAAAATAATTCTAAAAAAATAATGCATGCAGATATGCAGCCTGATGGTTAAGAAAGACATCTCTACAGAAAGTTCCTTCCATGCCAACACTCGTGCTCCCATGTCAGCAAAACAACCCAGCTCAAGCAAAAAATGCTGAAATTTTCAAGGGGACACTCTTATAAATTAATAAGGTAGTTAAATAGGATGCAACAATTCCTGAGTGATGGGGCCAACTCGTCGCAGCAGCGTTCGAGAAAGACCACGCTACACGACTAGATGATCACACAGAGCATGGGCCGTTCCTTGTAGAGGAACCGATCTACCACTGCTCTTTAAGCTTCTACTACTGCAGGGCCACCAAAGAAGTGGCGCGATTTCTACTCTCCGTTCATGCACTGGTTTATTCGTCGCTTGGATTCTCCGTCTTGGTACCTTCTTTGCCCACAGTGACATCTTCCGTCTTGATACCTTCATTGACCGCCGTGCCGTCTTCCGTCTTGGTACCTTCATTGACCGCCATGCCGTCTTCTGTCTTGGTACCTTCATTGACCGCCATGCCATCTTCTTCAGGGGCCTCCTGCTGCCATCGGGAGTGGAAAAGGTCAAGCGAAATAATACTAGACCATCAGCATGTATAAGTCCATCATGCTGTCACTTAAATCTACTTGTTTTCCTGGTACCAGTGTTAGCATGCATACTTAGCACATGCTCGGTGGTTTCAGAAAAGAACTAGTTGTGAGTGCTCTAAAAAGATCAAGCCGCGTTAGGAAAAGATGTCATGCTAAATTTCAGGATTTGGATTTGTAGTTCTCAACATTCTCAATTGTTCAGAAACATGGCCAGGTTCTGTAATTTAACAAGCACAAAATCAATCACTGCCAATCTGCCTTAGCCGTTAGCCGTGTAATAGGTAAATACTCACATTCTTTTCCTCCTCAACCCCACTGCTTTCATCATTATTTTCTGGATTATCCTCCAACTGAAAAAGGGGGGAGGGGCACAGGTTAAGAAACCGTATCACAAAATTAGCATTTAATAAAGTGCTACTATAATCATTAATAAGACACGAGTGCTTAATCACATGGTTGCAACTACCTATGTATCCATGAATTGTGCAAACTAATCATTATTAGAACACAAGTAATTAATGACATTGTATGGTTGCAACAAGTCATACATCGGAAAATGTATTGACGGGATAGTTAACGCTTGAGCAGGTATACTAAGCCAGAAATATACTTACTTTCAGGTCACCCATGTTTGCTAATGCACGCTCACTTGTATTTTCCTCCCTATTTCCTTTGTTCTCATCAGTTTCGGTAGCATCTTCTAGCTGAAAGAAAATGAAGCAGACATTGAACAAAAAAGGTAGACATGTTCAACATAAGAATTACGCCATCACGAATGTAAAAAAGGTAATTACCCCCAAATTCTTCAAGCTAATTGTCACATCTTCCTGTTGCTTCTTAAGGGTGGTCCTTAGTTCTTGGAAATCCTGGTAGGGGCAAAGGAGGTAAGGCAGTTTGGCAAAGGTAACAAAATAAGAGACTAATATTTAAAACCTTTTTACAGAATATTGGGATGCGTCCTTACTGATTTCAGCTGGTCTATTTCACTATTAAGTGCAGTTTTGATATCGGAGATTTCCTGGATGACATAGAATGATAATAAGTTGGTATTCAAATGCAAGGAGTGCTGCAGCACAAGTGCTAGCTTAAAGTTAGTTTGCATCGATTCAAGGAAGGTTGTATTGTTTGGAAGTATGAACACATGTAGAATCTTTCTGACCAAAGGAACTATCATCCTTCATTATCCCCTTGCATGTTTTATTGAAAACAAACCCAAAAACAAAGCAAACTATCATCCAATCACTGAAATATGACAACCGTTCTGCAAATAATGTGTCGATACTCAATACAATAATTCTGGGGATACAAGAATGAATATACATAAATTCAGAAAAACAAATTCTTGATATAGAACATAGCATCAAGTGAAGTGTGCAGAAACTCACAGTTTTGTATTTCTGCACTTGGGTGTCTAAATTGTTTCTCCAGCTCTGCAAATCCTAAAAAAAACAGGATAATTATATTAACAAAGCAGTTCTTATATTAACAATTCCAAGTGAAGCAATGAAATAATGTGTAAATTGTACCAAAAAGTAAACACGCCCATTATGCTTTAAGAGCTTTGCTCTGAAAATATAACCATATTCATACCATTCTGTATTTCATGATTTATTTATTACAAGTAAAAAACCACAAAGATGTCATTTCTTTTCTATTTCTGGTGAGCCCATTTTGCAATATTTCAGCATACCTCCTTAAGTCCTCGAAGTCGTCCCAAAAGCTCTGACTGTGATTCATTTAATTCCTGTTATTCAAAAACATAAAAAGGTTCATTCCTTCTTTCTCTCAGAATCTTAGAACGCAAGCATTGTTTATACACATATCAGCACAAAAGGACAACGCTGACTTGAAGAGCAATGGTAGATTTAATATAATCAGAAACAAGGGACTTGGGACAGTTTATGGGTAAAATAACATAGCTTGGTAACCACTGACTGAACTATTATGAGATTGGTTTACAGTACGTATCGACAGACAGACAAAGTGCTACATACCTATATATCAGAACTAGAATTGTTCATCCACGAATCGTAGAATAGGAAGGTCCAGGATTCAGCGCTCAACACAGAAGAAGGTTACCCACACACACTGATTCAGATGGAAGTGGTTCTTGAACATTATTATTTTTTTCATTGAAGATTGAACATGTGATTTTCTGATCTTAATCGCTGAACTCCAAATCTTCTGAATTCTAGAAGCATAGTCTGTAACTTTGAAGCATGGAGAGTATGGATGTTGTTCTCAAAATGCTGGGCTTTGGTGGAATTCAGGGACAAAGTATGTAGAAATGCAAGTAAAATAACTAATTATGGTATGTCTGTAATGACTTCTCAAACATGACGCAAGTCGGTAATGCAACCTTGTTCCTTAGGATTAGATGGCTCAAGCATTTACAGCAAGCATGGCTACGACCATCATACTGATCTGCTCGTAGCTGGTAATCCAACCAGTAACACCTAACTAACATGTGTTCTACTTGCACTTGGTTTTTCTATCTCCCCGTCTTCATGCTCACAAATGTCACACAAACAAACAAAATGCTGCGATTGAGGAAACCGTCCATTCATCGTAGCCTAGAAAAATGCTGCTAATATAAGAAAACTTCAGAAAGAAACACTAGTGCCTCCAGGAAAGGGGATCCTCACCGAGATCTTCTCAGCCACCGGCAGCAACTCCTCACTCCTCTGCAAAACGAGGCAAACGATCAGAAACCAGACCGCGGGTACTGAGATCGGAGGATGGGCGGGCCTGTGCTCACCGCCGGAGACGGGGAGTTCTCGCCCGCCGCCGCCTCCACCGCCGCAACCGCAACCGCACCCGCGGGCGGCGAGGATGCTTCGGAATCGGACATGAGGATGGAGGGAGGGAGGGAGCGCGCTGGTGGTGGCTAGGGTTAGGGTTTCGCAGGGAGGGGCGGCACCAACGTTGCGCGTGAGACAGAGAGAGATTTGAAACTCAAACCGAAATGGGAAGGACGGAAGGTGGTGGTGTGGTGATAGGAGGGGAGGCCGCAGCGCTTGGTTTCTCGCCGTCAGTTTTTCTAACGATTTAAAACACGCATATACGGCATTTTAAAGCAACTCGAACCACGTGATCCAAACGGACGCGCGCGTTTTATCCATTTGGATCGGGCCCGGCGAACACGCATGTCCACTTTTCGAAATGAGTCGGCGCTTGCATCCAACGTTGCCACGATCATTTTTTGGTGGATTGGAAAAAAACATTTTGGAAATATAAACGTTAATTAAACATTAATGTCGGCCACACAAGTCGGCAATAGTTCAGAAGTCGGCAATAGTTTAGAAGTCCGGCATGCATTAACTAAAAACATTAAAACCTAAAATGAAAACGAGAAGGCGCGTTCCCTAGGCGTCTTCGTCGTCGTCGTCGTCGGGGCCGGTGAGGTCGACGAGCGTCGGCGTCGGGCCAGCCCAGGGGAACGTCGTCTCCCAGGCGACGGCAACGTCGTCCGCCGGTGGCTGCATCATCGCTGCCTGGGCTTCAGCACAACGCTCCTCCTCCTCCGCCTCGGCCTCGCGCTCCAACTGCTCCAGCCGTCGGCCCTCGCGACGCTCCTCCGCCACGTGTTGCTGCCGCCACTACTCAAGGTAGATCCGCTCCTGTTCCAGCGTCGCCAACATTCAGACGGGTGGCGCGCTCACGCACTCGCACACCATCCCGTCCCAGATGTACTCCTGGGGCTTGAGGGCGGTCGGCGTAGGCTCAAGCTTGGCGGGGGACGGCGGGGCCA
>CBMN010040608.1:687-11796 GCA_000582825.1 Hordeum pubiflorum
AATGCTTGTCACTAGGGTCCGATTGTCACATGTTCCGTTCTGAACCTATTATGTTTTTGTGAATATATTTGTGTTCTTTATCTTACCTGCAAGTTGTATCCACATGTTATTGTTTTGAACCCTAGACCCCAGGGTGACAACAATTGGGATACTCTACGGGATGACTGTAATTTGAGGAGTTCATGTATTCATTATGTTAATGCTTTGTACCGGCTCTCTATTAAAAGAAGCATCTTAATTACCCTTAGTTCCATTAGGACACCGTTCCCACGGAAAGAGTAGGACAAAAATTGTTATGCAAGTTCTTATCGCAAGCATGTATTACCGTATACGGAATATATGCCTACATACAATTGATGAATTGGAGCTAATTTTTATAACTCTAGGTTGTGACCGTTGCATATTGGACCTCATCTGAACATCACATCGCTACTCCATGCCTACGCTTTTCTGCTATTGCCTTTCCAAAAGTTACTACTGCTCTACTTGTTACAAACTTATGACTATTGCTGCTACTGCTACAGTTACTCTCCTATCACTACTACCATATTATTGTTCTATTAATAAATTGCTGCAAAAAGTGATTTCTCAGTTGTGGTTGAATTGACACTCAACTGCTAAGGCTTATAAATATTGTTTGGCTTCCCTTGTGCCGAATCAATAATTTTGGGTGAAATGCTAGCCTCGAAGTCTGTTGCGATCCCCTATACTTGTGGCTCATCATCTCGCGTGCCCGCCTTCCACCCCTAGCTCCGGTATCGGCTCAACGCCACCAGCTGAGGATCTCACCTCCTCCGCCCACAAAGTGTTCGACGAATTGCTCGGGTGTTTTTTCTTTGGTACTTTCATTATATTTTGTTGTTTTTGCAATAAAATTTAACCTAGAATGTTTCATAGTGTAGATGAAGAGGTTGATGGAGATGTTCTTCGATGACTCTTCGTCGGGCAAGGAGGAAGAAGACGATGATTTCAAAATGGCCATTGTCATGACCATTAACGAGGATTTTAGGTGATCAAGACTAGGATCACAGTTCGGCCGCTTGTACATCTATCGAGATAAAGCAGATGACCATGAGAAGCTTATGAAGGATTACTTCAACCCCAATGCAACCTATCTAGAGAAGTATTTTGTCAATAATTTTGAATTCACCGAAGTCTCTTCCTCACCATTGCAAGAGTTTGGAGAAGTATGGTGAATGCTTTAAACTAAGGAGGAATGCATCGAGGAAGATAAGGGCGAGCCCATTGATGAAGTGTGTCATGACTATTCTAGTGCTTGCCTATGGGTTTTCGACTGATGCTATTGATGATTATCTCTGCATTGGGGAAGATTCAGTCATGGAGGCTGCTCCAAGATACACATAAACCATGTTTGAGATCTATGGGGCAGAGCACCTGAGGCAACCCAATGATGAAGACACCAAGAAACTCTTGGGTTTGAGTGAAAAACGAGGATGTCATGGGATGTTTGGATCAATTGATTGCATGCACTAGACATGAAAGAATTGTCCTTCGGGATGGAAAGGTCGGTACAAAGAGCACTCCAAAGATCCAACAATCATTCTTTAGGCTGTTGCATCGGAGGATCTATGGATTTAGCATTCATAATTTGGAATGTCTAGCTCTCGTAATGATCTAAATGTGTTGTCGACATCATGATTGTTCAAAAGGCTTATTGTCGGAGATATCCTGCTTGCAACTATGTTGTAAATGCTCGTCAATACATGATGGGTTACTACCTTACAAATGACATCTATCCTCCATGGGGCACATTTGTTAAGACAATCCAACCTCCTCATGGAAACAAAAGATCCCACTTTGCACTATGTTAAGAGTTAGTATACAAGGATGTTGAGAGAGATTTCAGTGTGCTTCAAAAGCGCTTTGCCATTATAGTATTAGAACACACATGTCCTATGGAAAGTAAAGGCATGTTGCATCATCTTGCATAACATGGTCAGTGAAGATAAGAGAGACATGACAGAGAACTCGATACATCACCAATGGGTTTCTTGTTGAGTCGAAACACAATGTAAACATGATATAGAACTTCCTCGTAGCACATCGAAACATCAAGAACTAAGAAATTCCTACTTAGCTCCAAGATGATATTGTTGGGTATCAATGGCTACTCCATATCACTTCATTGTTGTGCTTGGATCATGCTCTTTACTTCATTTGGACCCTTCTATGTGTTTGAATTTGAAAATTTTGATTTGCAAACATTAAATTTATATATTCGTGAATTGCGTGAACTTTTATTATTAAGTTTGGATTTAATGCATGTGCAAATATGTAGTTGAAATGTAGCACGTAAACAAAAACTTAGGGTTGGTCAAATCCTTTGTAGGTAAATAAACTGCATGAATCATAGAATTGGTGAAGAAACTTTTTAGGGAGTTAAGTTTTAAGGGCTCGGTTAGGAACCGTTCTTATTTATCTCCTCAAATATAAGGAGTTAACATATAAGAGTCGTTTGAGGGTATAAATCATAATAGATCGGCTAGAGATGATGTAAGAGCATCTACAGCCGGGTATATGCCCGGGCAGACGGCCCGGTCACTGACCGGTCAAAAAAACACGACCCGGGCGAGCGCCTCAAACCGGCTTCAAACGCCCGGGCTGGCCGGTAGCTCCCTTAACTAGCCCAAATATGGGACGGATATGGGAAGGCCTAGGCGCGAACGGGTGTGTCCACCATGTCAGACCCAACCCCCGCTGGCCCACCCGACCCCACATATATTCGTCCCCATCTGCTCCCCGAACCAAACCCTAGCCACTCCAGTCCTCCCTCAAGCTCCTGTGCAGCGATCTCCGGCCTTCCCCGGCATGGCGGGCAGCGGATCTGACCCTGACCAGCCCGGATCCATCGACTGGGGTGTCGTCCCGTGCGGGTTGGAGGAGACAATGGTCGTCCGCATTGCACTCCGTCGCTCCCGGGAGTACTGCGCCCGACCGGCGGCGGGATCATTCCTGCGCGAGTCCATTGTGTCAGTGCATCGGGTGCTCAGGAGGGATGGATCGTCCCGGTCCTCCTGAGAGACTTCAAATATCCCTTTCCTCATCACCGGTTCGCTGGAGTATGAGTGCTACCGAGACCGGTGTGCCCGCGGTGGGAAGGAGAGGATGCGGGTTGCCGAGGCCCGCCTCGTTGCCGATATGGCGACGACGCATGCTGCTGCAGAGGAGGAAGCCATCTGCGCCTGCATCTTAAAGAAGCGACAACGGAGGAACACACGCGCCCTCGCCCGAGAGCAAAATCGGGTTGTCCGTGCCATGTCTGGCCAGCCCCCCAAGGAGGAGTGGAGCGGCGGGTCGAACAGCTCTGGCGAAGAGCAGATCCGGCTTGATCCATGTTGCGTTTTTGACTTAGAGGTATCCTAATTGAGGTGTCGAGTTGTGAGAAATGAAATTTGAGGTGTGATCGGTCAGTGCCCGCGGACGCGGGCGTTTGAGGGGTTAGATTTGTTAGGTCCAGTTGTAGATGCTCTAAGTTAACTGGTAGTTATCTAGTGCCAATTTTACCTACTCATCTACTTCCTCTGTCCCATACGTTTTTTGACACTACATTAAACGTCTTATATTATGAAATGGAGGAAGTACTACTCAAGTACCATTCAGGAACAGGGATCGAAACACATTTCCAGTAAAAGAATGAAAAACATGTTTGGGGCATCACAAAGCCGATTGGACTGGGCTTGAACTCAAGACTTCAGAATCTGAAAGAGACTGAAAAACGAAACCAAAGAAAGCGCGTCGCTTCAGACACCAGTTCAGCTGGAAAGCGCACAACAACTTGACACCAGTAGTACAGACCTGCAAAGGAGATCGATCACTTTGAGAGGGAGAATCTCTCAACGCCCGAGCCGCGCTGCAGCCTGCAGGAGCTAGTATAGGCTGTTTGACAAAGCGAGGTCAAATGGGATGGCCCTCTTTTCCCCACTCCAACCCAGCAATTCCTCAAATTTCAGCGATTAGGTGGCCAGGAGGCGACGCAGGTGCGATGTGATTAGTTAGGGTCATTGAGCAGCTTACGTACTATTTTCTCGCTGGTGACTATTAACTAATCGTGTGCTTTTTCAGAAACTGTTAACTAATCTATCGCCTGTCTCATCGCCGCACCCGCAGAAGAAAAACGTACCTGCATTCGTTAGAGCAAGTCCAGCTAAAAGTGTCCCAGGCAATCATATCCTTAATTTACTCTCTTTTTTTCGAAACGGAAGCATAAGATTTGCCTCATCAATTAAATATGGAGATAAATCCTTAATTTACTCTGAACTATGAAGGACCCGAATTCTTATTTACCCTGTCTGATTTTTACTGTAATAAACAAACTGCAAATTGACCGGGCATTTTCTTTTTTTACTTTGGTTTTCCGTAGGCAAGCTCTACACTTCACCTTCAGATAGGTTCTGCTCTTTGGACAAAAGATTATGGAAGCAAGCGATCTGTAAGCATTGAACATGTGACAGTGATACGACTCGCCTTGACTAGCAGTTGAGACAGAAGAATAGAGCAAATCAACAGATATGCAGGTACGATTCAGACCTAATCCAAGGAGATAAAAGGTGACAGGGACTCTAGGCTTGGGGTTTGATTCACGTTACCGACTAACCAAAATGGGTTAACGCCGTCTTGCTACTTCCTTGCCAAACCCAGCAGCAGCAGCAAGGAACTGCAAGTTGGATGGGAGAAGAGTACAAGAGATTGGTGACAAAGGTTAGTACATCACTGCCCATACCAGCAAGAAATCTGGAGTTCAAAGCAGCAGAAAGTTGGAAACTATCTGCTGTAATCCCGTCAAAGAGTACAATCTGCCACTTACCAAACACGTTTTGCCGCCTTAGATTTCACTCCCTCTGTTACAAAATATTAGACGTTTTTATGCCCTATGCAAGACCAAAAAACGTCTTACATTTTGGTACGGAGGTAGTACCTCTAATGTCATCATTTGCGATTGCAAATCAGGCAGATGATAAACATTGTGTAACTTGGGTAGCAAGTGATGCAGAATCTTTTACCTGCCGTGCGTTCAGATTTGCATATGTAAGCCAACAACAAAGTTTGTCTATCACCAGGGCTTATTTTCTGACCCTGTAATGGAAAAGGTACCAAGGCATATACCGTGTTACCTTGCTCTTCATGACTAGAGCGCAACTGTTAGAAGATCCATAGTGAATCAAACGATATATTGCTTTCAAAGAGTCGAATGGCATCCCTTTCAGAGTTCAGACAAGTACTGAAGCACTAAAGGTTCATTGAAACATGTAAAAAAGGCCAGCACTCCCAAATCATCTTCTGATAACAAGGAGTGCTTCTGACAGATACAAATGAATTTAGGAATGAAAGAATGACATGGGCACCAAAACTCTCCTGCCCTCTAAAAACTCTATATACAGACTGAAAAATAGACTCTGAAGTCTACTTATTAATAGTCTGAAGTAACTAAGAGCTGGAGTTTTCTTTCAGTCTGCAAGAGGCTGACTAATCTGTGGTGGTGGATCTTGTATCATCAGTGATGGTGGTGGCGGTCGCAGTAGTATGGCTCGGCTCGCCCATGAATGACGATGTGGCAGAGACCGCAATCGAGGGCCTGATCTGCTCGAGCTGCCGCAGTACCTGCTGCGCCTCGGGCCGTGCCACCGGCGAAGGATCGACGCAGTGCAACGCGAGCTTCAGCGTCTTCACGAGCTCCTCGCCGGTCTCCGAGCCTGTGGCCGCGTCCTTCATGAGCTCAAGGTCGAACACCTCGTTGGTCCACTCCTCCTCGACGACGGAGGCCACCCACTGCGGCAGGTCGAGCCCGTTGGTCGTGTCCCCTGGTGACTTGCCGGTGAGGAGCTCGAGCATGATCATGCCCAGGCTGTAGATGTCGGTCTTAGTGTTGGCCTTCTTCAGCTTGGAGAGCTCAGGCGCGCGGTAGCCGAGCGCACCCGCCGCGGCAACCACGTTGTTGTTGGCCGCGGCGCTCATGAGGCGTGGCAGGCCGCAGTCGGCGATCTTGGCGTTGTTGTCCTCGTCCAGGAGGATGTTGCTGCTCGTCAGGTTACCGTGCACCATGCTTGCATCGGTGTGCAGGTGGTGCAGCCCCCGCGCCACACCCACGGCGATGTTCATCCTCGTCGGCCAGCTCACTGGTGGGCTGTCCGGCGCGCGAGCTGCAGTGCAAGAACAGTGGGCATCGCAGAGTCGTGGTCAGAACACAGAATTAAACAGGCCAAAGCTAATGGAACAGTAGGAGCACCCAAGAAATGTGGTTACCATGGAGGAAAGAGGCGAGGTTGCCATTGTTCATGAAGTCGAACACGAGGAGCTTCTCGCCCTTCGGCCCATGGTAGTAGGCCCTGAGGGAGAGGAGGTTGGGGTGCCGGAGCTTGCCGAGCGCGTTCACCTCCACCTCGAACTCCTTGCTGCTCTTGGCGATCTTCTCCCGGAGCCGCTTCACGGCCACGTAGCTGCCGTCCTCCATGGTCGCCTTGTACACTGTTCCATACGTGCTCTTCCCCAGGATCTCCGCCGTGGCGCAAAGCAGGTCATCCGCCGTGAACGAGAGGGGGCCGTCGAAGTGGACTAGCTTGCCACCACCGTCCCCGCCGGCGTCACTTCCCTTGCCAGCAACCGTGCCAGGCTTCCCGGCATCCTTGGTTGTCGCACCCTTGGCGCCCTTCTGGGACGACGCGCTGTCCTTCTTATCTTTCCTCCAAAAGATGAGGACGCAGCAGAAGAGGAGAGCGAAGAGCAAGCAGATGCCTCCGACTGCAATGATGAGCTCCTTTCTGTTCAGATGCCGGGTCGGCCGCTGTGACAAAGGGAGCGGTGGAGATGCCATGGTCGCCGGAGAAGAAGCGGAGGTGCAGATATCGGAGCCATTGAACCCACAGAGCTCAAGGTTTCCTACGAAGGAGCTGGAGTTGAACCTGTTGGAAAGAACCACAGGCACAGGGCCTGAGAGGTTGTTGTAAGACACATTGAAAGAGTTGAGATTGGCAAGGCTGCTCAGGGACTCTGGAATCCCTCCCGTGAGGTTGTTCTCAGAGACGTCGAGCAACGAGAGCCTTGAGAGGTTCCCTGCCGTCGCCGGAATTTCCCCGTCAAGAATATTTCTCCTTAGGGACAGCTTGGTTAGGTTCTTGAGCCCGTCAATGGCTTGAGGAATGTGACCTCCGATGCCATTGCCATCGAGCTTGATCTCTACTAACGAGGTAACGTTGCAGAGTGAGACAGGGAGACTACCACCTAACAGATTGTCAGAAAGGTCCAGATATTGGAGCCTTGAGAGGTTCCCAATTCCATCAGGGATGCTGCCACTGATCAAATTGTTGCTTAAAGGCAGATCACGGAGCATCCGGAGATTGCCAATGGTGGATGGCATCTCGCCGCTGAGATTGTTATTGTTGAGGCTAAGGGACTCGAGGAAATGGAGAGAGGTGAGACTGGCCGGCACAGCACCAGAGAGGTTGTTGTAGGCGAGGCTGAGCCTATAGAGCCTGGTTGCATTGGCTAGAGAGGAAGGGATGGTCCCGGAGAGCGAGTTGCCGCTGAGGTCGAGCGTCTGGAGGAACGCGCACCCGCCGAGCGCCGGTGGCACGGCGCCGGCGAAGCGGTTGTTGAAGAGGTAGAGGCCGCGGAGGTCGCGGAGGAAGCCGATGGCGGCCGGCACCTGGCCGCCGAGCGCGTTGTCGTGGAGGCTGAGCTTGCGCAGCGCGGTGAGCTGGCCGACCTTGTCGGAGAGCGCGCCGGCGAGGCCCTTGAACGGCAGCTGCAGCGCGACGACCTTGCCGCGCGCGCACTTGACGCCGGCCCACTCCCCGGAGCAGGCGCCGAGGCCCGTGCCGTTCCACCCGCGCAGGAACCCCCGCGGGTCGACCAGCGCCTGCCGGATCGCCTGCAGCCCCTGCAGGTCCGCCTGCGCGATCACCACGCCGTCGTCCGATGACGACCCCTGGCCGCGCGCCGGTGATGCCGCGTGCAGCAGGAGGACCAGCAGTGAGAGCGCGAGCATGACACCTCTTGCCCCAACACTGCACCGATTGCTCCTCCACACACCCATTGGTACTACCAACAGCTAGCTAAGCTCTACACTACCACCACTAGCTCTAGGATCTAAACCCAATGCGATGCGATGCAGCTGCAATGTCTGTATCCTCGTACCTAGCTCGCTAGCTAGGCGCTGTTTTTGACGAGCTCTTGGTGGATTTCTGCGGTGGGAAAAGCAATAGTGCTGGAGTCTATATATGCAAAGCGGCGGCCGGTGAGAGGGAAGAGAGGAGGAATATAATTAACAGAAGGGATTCAACCATCCCAGATGCGATGCGCTAACCAACGGCTAGCTCGTCGTGCTCCTGCCGTGGCATGCCACGGCAGCGACCAAGAGTAGTTTTAAATCAGCTCGTACTCCTACGGCTACGTTGAAGCCCCATCAAGGGCAGACCGGAAAGAATCCAATCTTCATCCCATTCAGTGCAGCAGCAGGGCCGTACCTCTTGCCTGCGACGCCAACGGCTATCTCTTCCGGTCTTCAATCCCCGGCGGCAGCAGCGATCACGTGCGCCGGGGGTTTTAATACTCGCGCCCTCAGCATCGAGAGCAGCGGGTGAATTTATTGGCAGTAAAGAGGGATTTGGGAGGGGCAGACAGCGAACGGGTGATGAAGGGGCGCCCGGGGTGTCGGCCGGCGACGTGCAGCTGGACGTGGATCCCCACGGCCGCCATGGCCCGCCGCGTCAGCGGCTGCGCGGGGGAGACACCATCATTTTATTCATTTCGTGCCCGGTGAGATTTTGCTGGATCTTTGCGCCCAGGCTTTGTCAACTGCTCCCGGTGGTACTCCTGGCGATGCACCAAGCCACATGTGATGGACCATCATGTGGTACACTACTGGAGGAATGTGCACAGCACGAGCACCGCTGAGGCCCTTCCCAGTGCATCTGTGCTAAGGATGTCACATACGCAAAAAGATGATGTGGCAAAGCAATTAAAAAGAAGAGAGAGCATTGTGGTGACCCAGGAAGAACCGGTTCTAAACGCGTGAACCTATGTAAAATGACTACCAACCAATGCATAAAGAAATTTAATTATTAAATAATTCCATGAAGAAAGCTTAGCAACAAAAGTTAAGCACCTATGCATTGCGAAGACTGGTTGCTAAGGTTTTTAATACACTTAGCACCCCTCTAAGCACCAGTCCATTGGAACCAGCCTCACGGGGAGGCCATGGCCGTGGGGTTGGTGCCCGGTGTCCCCGTGGCCATCCTTCACTTCACTGTGCGCCTTTGACCCTGCTGGCCGCTGCTTTCCAACGGCCAGGTGCTGATACCTATGCACGGGTTCAAAAGATGCGTAGAAAGGGCAACTGAGAGCGGCGTCTCACTGCAGTGCAGTGCAGAGGGTGTGGATCTGGCTCTGGGCAGAAACGGAAAAGGGAGAATGATAGGACAAGCGAGTCACATCCCCCCGGTCCGATGAGAACACCGGAGCTGGATGAGATTCCTTCTAATTTCAGTAGTACTAGGACTAGGATGTTATTAGTCACCATCTATCTTCTGAAATCGCCATGGCCGTTAGCAACTATCACAAGTTTACATCTCCAAAGAATATCACTGCTTCGTGTTGGTGCCAAGGCGTCAAAAGTTCTTATTGGGCTCAGTAGCTTCACAGCTCCTGGGTCAAATGAGGAACTAACATGATTTACGAAATGATATGATCCATCAAAAGGCAAGAGAAGATGAAGGTCCGGCTACAACGCAGAGCAGGTGAGCATTCTAGTAGATCCTTGATAGTAGCTTCAAGCATAAAAGTATGTGAATATTTATACTGGATCAAAATCTGAATTCGTCGTCTATATCGGACAAGCTATCCGGAGGATCATACACAATCATATCAGGGAAAAGTTCCAGAAATTCCTGTTTTATCTTCTCCCTCAGCTCCGGAAATGGGATCAGGCCTTTCAGTATAACCCGGAATGGCAAGGAGAGAGGTGGCTCCGGGGAGCTCCTCATGTCTTCATAGAACTCCATTGCCAGGTCAATCAAGCCCGCATCGCAGAACACTCGCACGATATC
The DNA here is from genome assembly GCA_000582825.1 of Hordeum pubiflorum. Classification (NCBI taxonomy): domain Eukaryota; kingdom Viridiplantae; phylum Streptophyta; class Magnoliopsida; order Poales; family Poaceae; genus Hordeum; species Hordeum pubiflorum. Next base: position 10,749 of record CBMN010040608.1, read on the forward strand.
ACCGTAAGTGTGCTGATCAAACAGCACTCCTTCAGACTTCAGATCTGCCCAGACCTGCCTTGTCTCGTCAACCTTCTTGTTCCTAGCTAGCATATGGAGCATGTCTCGGTAAAAGTACATATCCGGCCGATACCAGATCTCTTTCCGCACAACGCCATATATCTGCAAAACACGAAAATGCTTAATCTTACAAGAACCTACGGAAGTTCAACTATAAATAGTTTCTTCTACACCAATCTGCTCAAGGTTGCAGGTACATCCACCTAACCAAGGTCTTCTCGCAATAGAAATGCACGAGCTCAGCATGTCCCCGGGAATGGAATGGAAATAAAGGGGCTAAGCTTCTCTATGATTGAGTAATTAGGATCTGGATTAATATAATAAATCTATTGCCAAGGCATCAAATATGCATTTTAACATCTATCAGTAAGTCTGAGCACCATCATGCATCAACCTTTAAGTAAATGGTAGTCATTTTATTCAGGAGCAAACTCACGTCAAACTTCCTAGTCCAAGATATTGAACTATAAAAAGAACTGTGGAGACATGGAGTCCTGCAAACATACCAAGGGCAACATCTTGTGCCTCCTGAGGTTCCTCAGCAGTAGGTTGGTTGACTCAGCCATGCCTTGTCTGTCCTGGTGTGCAAGCTGCATTCATTGGTGTGTGTGGTATGCCCCGTCCTAGTCCCGGCTGCGGCGTTCTGTTTGCAGGCCCAAATTGAACTTCGCCGGCGTGAGCCCTGTGTTTCCCTTGTTGTGGTCGGCACTAGCAAAGTGCCTCTCTAGCACACCTTCCCTGTACTGTTGGAGTGATGACCTCCCGCTTTAGTTCTAGGAGACTGGGCGTTGTTGTTGGGCCTCGGTTATCTAGTGTTCCGAATTAGTAGCTTGGATATTATTTGGTCTTATGTCGGGAGCTACCCACCCCATGGTGACCCTGCTACGGTGCTCATCCAGCTTCAATAACTCCCTTGAAGGATGACCTTGTTAACGAGGTGCTGCAAGGTAGGGAAATCGCGGAGACCAATCTTTCCCTTTAACCCCCC
>CBMN010040622.1:0-11299 GCA_000582825.1 Hordeum pubiflorum
GGGTTATATCCCCAACACCCTCCCTGTGGAGTCGACCGTAGCTATTTATCAACTTCAGAAGCTTTAAGCTTACTGAAAAGTTGTGCAGTTGTTAGGGTCTCATAGGAGGACCCCTCAACTATGGCCGAAGCTATCGTTTCCCAGACCTTAGGATCAAGCGTATGGACAAGCTTGAGAGCCTGCTCATGGTCAGTGGGAAAGTGATCTGTATCACTCTTGTTGGCTCGGAGTTTGTGGATGATCGAATGAAAACGACCAAACATCTCCTCAACCGACTCCCCCGGCTTCTGGGTGAAATTCTCATATTCATGCCGGTGAGTCTGAAACAAGCGAGCCTTGACCTAGGCTGTCCCCTCATGGTGTTCAGCGAGGATAGTCCAGACCTCACGTGCCGTCACAAGATGGCACACCCGCTCGTACTCCGCATTCCCGATAGCAGCAAATAGCATATTGATTGCCTTGTTGTTCTGATTGTACTGGTCCACCTGAAGAGGTGTAGTACGCTCGTTGGGAATCACATAGGCAGCATTCTGGGTAATCTCCCATATTTCGCTACCTTGGCTCAATAGATACGCTTTCATGAGCGTCTTCCAATAGTTATAGCCAAGGGTTTCCAGCGATGGGGCTTTCCCGGGATGCGCCATGGTTGCAAGAGGACTTAGAACCGGTTAAGGCACAAGAAAGTCCGTAACCTCACTCTGATACCACTTGTTGGACCGAGACACGCGACCAGAGGGGGGTGAATGGTCGAAACTAAAAACGAAACCCCCAAAAGCACCCCTCTCAAACTGAGTCAGGTGTCGGCCACTGGGAGGCTACACACCTGACAAAAACCCTCGAACACACTCAAGGAACCCCTGGAAGAAGTCCTGCGAAGACGCCCACTCAAACGGACGCTCGGAGAACATAAGGGCAAAACTGCCCAGACACACCGGACTGTCCGGTGTAGCTGGCTGGAGCAGGCCCTCACCGGACTGTCCGGTGGGAGCCGCCGGACTGTCTGGTGCACACCGGACTGTCCGGTGAAAGCGCCGGACTATCTGGTAAAAACAGCCGAAACCAAACTCCAAAAAGGCAAATCCTGTCCAAATCAAATCCAATCTTCACCAAAATTGGCACAGGCTATCCTGGAGCCATTCCAAAGCTTTTCCCAAAGAATCACTCGAAAATGATCACGGAAGTAGCGGGAATTTCAGATCTCGTGAAGTGGACGAAACTTGGGCAAGAAAGGCCAAAACTCACGATTGACTTGCTCGTGGCAATCCTGCAGGATTGAGATGTTCTAAGACATAATCTCCACGTCCTAGCAAGTCCAAAACAGCATGAAAACTGAGGGAAATCACAAGGGCAAATCAAAGCACCAAAAGCCCTTGAAATTGACCCAAAACCAAGAGAAAAGGGGGAGGAGAAAGGGGATCAGATCTTGGACGAGATTAGCACCAAAGGAAGCTTATATTAAAGCCAAAGATCTGATTACAAGAGTACTATAGCCTGCCACCCATCATCCTTCCCTCTAAAACGAGATTTGCCTAAGCTAAGTGATGATTAGCCCACTCTAACCTAGCCTCTGTTGACGCTGCTTATGAACGATTATTTCATATCATTTTATTTTGATTTTCACTGATTTAATGCATCAACTATATCTTTCACTAACAATTTATCACCAATTATCATGATTTTGCGATATTGTCTTGGAGAAATTCTATTTCTATTTATTACAGGTTTTAGGCCTAATTTTCACAAAATTCATCTCGAGTAATTAAGACCTTCAAGATGGTGTTTTCCTGAAGACGAACGATCAAGAAGAGGCTTGAGTGACTCACTCCTACCTCTGTGTCAAGTCAAGGCTCCCAAAGATCAGAAGCTTCATGAAGATTCCAATAGCTACCAGAATCTAGAAGATTATCCAAAGAAAATACTTCCAATCAAGTCAAGACTAGAAGTTTCCGTCAAATCTCGGAGAATAAGGAAGATTCCAGAACCCTAAGAGTCCGAGAACCCTCGTACAAGCGTGACTTGGGCAACAAGCAAAGACCCCGCGAAAGATGGGAGTCCTTGGCCAAGGGAAGGCAGGGGCTCGGCCGAGCCTACCCCCCCGGCTCGGCCGAGCAGGCCCTTCCCCGCGTCGGACTCCGTTTCCTTTTTCGCCACGTCTTCTCCAGACTATATATAGCTACCCTAGCCCCCGAGTCAAGGCATCCAATTTATTATCAAGGCGACAAAGATGTAGAGGAGAGGGACAACAACTAGATGAGAGTTGAGGGTCGAGTTTCTAGTCTAGGATTAGAGTTCTTCTAGTTCCAGGGAGTAATTACAGACCCTACGCGGCCTTCTAATTACTTTGCTTTAGAGGTCTAATTGTGTCATCATCAATCTATGGCCATGGTTGTAAGTATGATACAAGATTATTAATGAAGTATTGTTCTTGTCTAATTATCATATTCTTGCTCTAATTATGCATGTTCTAGCTATAATTAACTTTATGTCTAGATGCCTGTTAATTAGATCATGTCATTAAGGGTGTTATTCATCTAAGTGTTCTTGATCTTGATCTTTGATCTAGTTTACTAGTAGTATAGTTGAAGTTGCTAGTTCTTGTAATCTTGGTGAGTAGAGGTTCTAGTTGCTCTAATTATGTTATTAGACCATAATAGGTAGAGGGGTGTGCATTGTTTCTCTACGTGCCTGTTGAAAGCTTTTCGTCGATTACCGGGTTGCCAGTGACAGTGGAGCCGAAAAAAGGTTAAGCCGATATAGGAGATTAGATTGATTGATCTAGATCTAAGTTATGCTATGATGAATATGCTTGAACATGCTTATTTACCTTGAGCTACTAGTTATCTCGTTGCTTTTATCTAATTGTGGCGCCCCATATTATGCATGTCTTGGATCCAATTAGAGCTTGATTAGACTCTAGTTAATACTCCTTAATTAGTGTTCTAGTTCTGTTCTAATTGTTTATCTTATAGAATTAGTATAGTATTAGATGTAGATTAGATATAGTTTAGAGCTAGTTTAGAAGTAGATTAGATCTATGTTTTTATACCTTTAGTTTACATAAACTCTTGTTAATTAATTCTTAATTAGTTCGTACCTTGGATTGACAAAACCCATGATACTCATCCTCGGGAAAAGCTACATACGATACTGTCGCTTGCAGTATAAGGTTTGCCGTGCTTAAGTGACGTCAACAGCCTCTCATGCAATTTAGCACTTGTCTGAATATTCTCTTGTCTTAGCACCAAAACCAAGTGGGAGAGGTAACCCTAATGGGCTGCCCACCTTGGTTTATATAGGCCATGGAATAATGACCCCAGACGACACTGACCCTACACTTAAACTAAGCGACTCAACGCCCGTAGGGGCAAAACCGGAAAGATACATCGGATATGCTTATCCAACGGCGCCCGTAGCTTCAAGTGGTTGCTTTGATCCTACGCATCCGCGGGATGTCCGCCACGTGCCGTCGGAGTCTTTTATGTCGTCTATCTTATCCAGGCCTCTGCCGGCCCAAATAAGGCGATGATGGTTTTGAGGCCCAAACCATCGAAACCGGTGTGCCCATGAGCGTTGCCAGCCCATGAGCCCATCCATCTCGGCGCCTTCAGAAGTAGTCGCCGAAGCTTTCAGCTTTCCCGGGATAGGTGGCAGTTTTGCGCCGAAACCGCCAAAGCGCCTGCCGCCCGTCGCCTTGCACCCGAATTGGACACCACGGCCCCAGCGCTCTTCAGCCCACTGACCGCCCTCCGTGTACCTGAGTCGAACACCGGCGCCCACCACGGCAGGTCAAGCACCCTCTTCAGGGTGGCCCCTCTTCAGAGGACTTCATCTCCATTCACCACCCTCTTCAGGGTGGCGAGCCTTCCATTGACAATCACTCATCATCTCTAGGAGCCATGAGGCCCACCCTATTCAGGATGGCTCCTCAATCTCCCCCTTAATGAGTGCATTGTCAACACCTTTATCTTCCTCCAAGTAACAGGAACTCTTCAGTCACCTGCTACCTACATCCAAATGTGGAGACAAGAAAAACAAAGCACAAAACAAGACAAGACGGGAAATAGGAAAGGATAACCAAAGAAGAAAGAGAAAAGAAGAAAGTTTAACCAAATGACCAAGAGCCAAACAGAAGCAGAAATAGGTCATTTGAGCTAAACAAGAGCAAAGCCAAAAATTGGCCCCCTAAGATAAGGGAAACAGCTCTACGCAGCCGATCAAACTAAGCATGACCCCTCAAAGACAGAGGCAGGGCTCAACACAGTCATGCAGAAGCAAAACACCGGTTCCTCCAGAAAGAGGCAAAGGCTCGACACAACCGGTACAAGAGCAAGCAAAAGCTCAAAATACTTGAACCACTTAACCCAAAATGCATCCCCTCACATTATGCAACGCTCAACCATATGAGTGCACACTCAGCTCCCCCTGTCACAAGGAGGAAACTTTTCAAATTCACACCACTCATCCCCAAGACTCTCCCCCTTAGGAAATACTCCCCCTAGGACAGAGCATACAAAGGAAGATGAGTCACAAACTCTCCCCCTTGTTGACAATGGGACTCATCAAGTATGAGCCACTAGCACTCATAGAGGTCACTCCCCCTGGAATGAACCTCCCCTGAGATGCAACTCTCCCTCAAAATATGCTGTGAAGTGTAAGTGGAGTGCATAAACAAGCTTCTCAGGTATGGTAAAAGCATTTACAAGTTCTAACATGTATAGTGCAGAGGGTAGCAAACAGACACTGCATCAAAATGCTCAGGAGAATATAAAGTTACTGAACTAGAGCAAGCAGGTCAGGGTTATCAAAACAAAAGCATCACCAACATGAGCTTGAACTACTTCACATTAAGCAGGAAGGCATAAGCTAACAAGGCCATACTCAAGTGCTAGAGCTGAACAAGGAGCAAAACGCTAGCAAGTCTAAAGCTATTTCTTGCAAGTTTTTAACCATTTATCAGAGTTGTATTGGAAGCGCATGAAAGACAAGCAAGATTAGTGCTTGTGGCAGGGGTTATCTCTTGACAAAGCTTAACTTTCCGAGTGTGCCAAGCCTCGATACCATAGAAATGGACCGTCATAAGCTTAAGACAACACTCTCAGTCATCCACAGCCATGTCCGAGTTCTCATGAAAGAGCAGTCTTAGATCATTGAACAGTGGCATCAAGAAGACCCACCTGGATCTTTTCTCATGTATTAGCACCTTAGAACTGGTTATTTTAGCATGAAATTCAGATTACCACTTATGAATTTAACCAGACAGCATATAGATCATTGTGTAGCATAAGTACTTCAAACAACAGACATCTTAGCTTAACTAGGCATGAACAAGCTAGCAAAGGACTCAACTCCTACTCATGCTAGTAGACAAGCTTAGAGGTGACCATTTTTAGATTTTCAAAGAATTTAAGCTACCTCACATTCAGATTCGCAGTATATTCAAGTGAGCATAACTTAACATGGTCATCTCTACACAAAGCATCTATATCACAGAGAGATACAAGCAAATGCTTCAACTATACAAAAGAAGCTCAAGTGCAAGTGAACAAGTGTGAATATAGACAATGATGCATGATATGATACAAAATGCAAAGAAAACATAAAGACAAAGAAAACCTAAACTACTCAAAGTGCATCCCTGAACTAAAAGGGATACACAACTCCCAACTCCCCCCGCAAACGAATAAAGGGTGTTTCTTCGAGGGGTTTGGTGAGGATATCTGCTAGCTGGTCATCGGTATCAACGTGTACTAGATCAACTACTCCCTTTTCATACTGATCTCTTAGGAAGTGATAGCGTATATCAATGTGTTTGGATCTGGAGTGGAGACAAGGGTTCTTGCCTACGGCTATGGCACTGGTGCTGTCACAAAACAGAGGCACTCTCTCAGGAAACTCTAACCCATAGTCTCTCAAAGTGGCTATCATCCATATAATCTGGGAGCAACAGCTAGCAGCAGCGACAAACTTGGCTTCTGTGGTGGAAAGGGCTACCCCAGTTTGTTTGCGGGAGGACCAAGAGACAAGAGACGAACCAAGAAATTGACATGTGCCTGAAGTGGATTTGCGATCCAACTTGCAGCCAGCATAGTCAGCATCATAGAAACCAGAGAGCTGAAGAGAGGAGGAGGTAGAATAGAACAAGCCAAGCTCGGAGGTGTATGTCAAATACCTAAAGATCCGCTTGACCGCCTTTAAGTGCGACTCCCTAGGAGATGCTTGAAACCGAGCACAAAGCCCAGTAGCAAACAAGATGTCCGGTCTTGTGGCCGTCAGGTACAGAAGTGATCCGATCATCCCTTCTGATCAACAGCTACTCCATCCTCGTCCTTGTCGAGTCCTCCACTTGAACTCATCGGTGTCGTCTGGGGCTTGAGATCTCCGCCAAACTTGTACTTCCTCAGCAAGTTCTTGGTTTACTTGACTTGATGAAGGAATGTCCCTTCCTTCATTTGCTTGATCTGCAGACCTAGGAAGTACTAGAGCTTGCCCATCATGCTCATCTCGAACTCAGAGCTCATCTGTTCAGCAAACTTAGACACAAGAGCATGAGATGTTCCCCCAAAGATGATATCATCCACGTATATCTGAATGATCAATAAGTCGCTGCCATGACTCAACAAGAAAAGAGTTTTATCAACTGACCCCATTTTAAAACCCTTACCAACAAGAAACTTCTTGAGACGATCATACCAAGCTCTAGGAGCTTGCTTAAGACCGTACAAGGCTTTTTGAAGCTTGAAAACACGGTTTGGGAATTTGGGGTTTTTGAAACCAGGGGTTGTTTTACATAAACTTCTTCCTCAATGAAACCATTAAGGAAGGCACTTTTAACATCCATTTGAAAGAGTTTAAAACCCTTTGACGCTGCGAACGCCAAGAGTATGTGAATGGACTCAAGACATACCACAGGTGCAAAGGTCTCCTCAAAATCAATACCCTCTTTCTGACAAAACCCTTAGGCAACTAGTCGAGCCTTGTTGCGCACCACAACCCCATCATCATCTTGCTTGTTTTTGAATACCCACTTGGTACCAATGGGGTTGCACTGGGGTGGCGGCTCAACTAGTGTCCAGACCTGATTTCTCTCAAAAGTTTCCAACTCATCATGCATGGCATGGACCCAAAAATCATTCGACAAAGCGTGTCCAACATCCTTGGGTTCGAAATCAGCAACAAAACCGAAATGAGCAAAGAAAGCCACAGAACCTGCTTGGGACCTCAAGGTCCTCGTGCCGATGTCGCTAATGATCTTCTCTGGTGGGTGATCCCGCTGGACCGCCCGGGAACCAGTCGCCCGGGAAGTCACCTCCCCTGCATCCGTAGCAGGCCCCCCTGAGGTAGAAGGCATCTCCATTGTAGTCGTACAGGTGATCGGAGGTGCATATTCATCATCGCTCATCTCAGAGGGTGTGGGATCTGCAGCACGCGCAGTAGTCCCACCATCACCATCTTTAGGGGCATCATCTTCCTCAAAGATAGAGGCGCCCATCTCATCATCACCTGAAAGCTCAAAGGCAGGGGTTGTGCAAGGCATAGTTTCATCAAAAGAAACCTCACAAGTCTCTACCACTTATTTGGTGTCAAGGTTCCACACACGAAACCCTCTCGAGTTCAAGGCGTAACCTAAAAAGACACCATCCGAGCAGCGAGACTCAAACTTATCCAAATGCCCCCCTTCTTGAGCACAAAACATCAGCAGCCAAACGCTCGCAGATGGCTCACTTTGGGCTATCGACCATACCACAACTCATATGAGGTCTTACCAAGGTAAGCTCGAAGAAAAATGCGGTTGGCGACATAGCAGGCCTTGTTCACTGCTTCAGCCCAAAACCAGCGAGGAGTCCTATGCTCATCGAGCATCGTCCTGGCCATCTCAACAAGCATGCGGTTCTTGCGTTCCACAATGCCGTTCTGTGGGGGAGTATATGGAGAAGACAGCTGATGGTCCAGACCATGGTCACTGCAGAAGTTGTCCATACGAGAGTTCCTAAACTCAGTTCCATTATCGGAACGAATAGCCCTCACTCGGCCATTACTCTCGTTGTTCAACCTCAAGACCAGATCATGAACAAAACCAAAAACTTCATCCTTTGACACCCACGAGAACCGAGAGAAGTCATCCACAACCACTAGCACATACCACTTCCGACCGACCGACCGAACTCGAGCAGGACCCACAGTGTCCATATGTAAAAGCTCGTTCGGGTACGAAGTCATCACCTAATTAACAGGTGTGTGAGAAGCAGCAACCATCTTCCCATGGCGGCATGGATGACAAACCAGATCCTTCTCCAACTTGAGCTTGGGCAATCCTTGGATTAGGCCCATAGAACTCAACCTCACAAGGAGATCGAAACTCAAATGGCCTAGCCTCCTATGCCACTTCCAGAGCTCAGAAGAACCAGAAGAAGAATGATCGGAACCAACAAGACAACACGAAGGGCCAGAGGAACGAGAGAAGTCAATCTAGAAGATACGACCAAAAGGCAAAATCTTACAGACAAACTCTCCCTTAGCATCCAAAATGTGAGAGCAACCCTTCTTAAAATGCACTTCACACCCTTCATCGAGAAGTTGCGAAACCGAAAGCAAATTGAAGCCAAACTTCGAAACCAAAGCAACTTCCCTCAGGGAAAACTTCTCAGAGACAGAGACTGAGCCAACACCCACAATTTTAGCTTGACCTTTGTCCCCGAACGTGATGTAGTCCTTTCCGCTTGTCGGGGTGAGGCTGGAGAACCATCTGCGCTACCCCGTCATGTGCCTGGAGTAGCCTGAGTCCATGATCCATACGACCTCCAGGCCTCATTCCTCAGAGGACGTGTCGTCGTTGGAGCCTAGATCCTCGTGTCCAGCACCTCCTCCGTCCAGGGCCATAGTGCAAAAGCCACTGGAGCTCCTGGTGCTTCGCCGACTCCTCCGCTCAGGGCTGGAAGCCATGAAGCAGAGTCCGGCAGGTCCTCCAGCGTCCTTCTTCCCTCATTTCTTGATGACGATCTCGTCATCGCTTGTGAGGAGCCATCCTGAATAGGGTGGGCAGGCTCGCCACCTTGAAGAGGGTGGTGAATGGCGTGAAGTCCTCTTAAGAGGGGCCACCCTGAAGAGGGTGCTTGACCTGCCGTGGTGGGCGCTGGTGTTCGACTCAGGTACACGGAAGGCGGTCAGCGGGCTGAAGAGCGCCGGGGCCGTGGTGTCCAATCCGGGTGCACGACGACGGGCGGCAGGCGCTTTGGCGGTTTCGGCGCAAAACCGCCACCTACTCCGGGAAAGCGGAAAGCTTCGGCGACTACTTCGGAAGGCGCCGAGATAGATGGGCTCGTGGGCCGGCAATGCTCATGGGCACTCCGGTTTGATGGTTTGGGCCTCAAAACCATCGCCCACCTTCTTTGGGCTGGCAGAAGCCTGGACAAGATAGACGACATAAAAGTCTCCGGTGGCACGTGGCGGACATCCCGCGGATGCGTAGGATCGAAGCAACCACTCGAAGCTATGGGCGCCGTTGGATGAGATCTTCGATGTATCTTTTCGGTTTTGCCCCTACGGGCGTTGAGTCGTTTAGTTAAGCGTAGTGTTAGTGTCGTCTCAGGTCATTATTCCCATGGCCTATAAATACCAAGGTGGGCAGCCCGCTAGGGTAACCTTCTCCTACTTGGTTGCTGCCCCCTTTGAGAGCTTTGAGCAGCCATGTGCTTACACTCTATGAGAGACTAGGTTAGAGTGGACTAATCCCCACTTAGCTTAGTGGATCATCAAGACGGAAGGATGATAGGGTGGTAGGCTGATTCAAACCCTCTGTAATCACTCTTTTCAGATCGAAATAAAAGCTTGTTCTTGTGCTAATTTCGTTCTTGAGTGATTCCTCTTCCTACCCCCCTTCTTTGTGTTGGTTTTGGCTTCAATCCTTGGCTTTTCGGGTGTTTGTTTTGCCAAGTGTTTGGGGGCTTTTGATTCTCTCCTTGCTGCGTCACATACTCCATTTGATTCAACGAATCACCCTTTGAGTATGGCAGCGGATTAAATCTAGTGTTCTTCGTATTCTTGAGCTTCCATCCCCAATTCGCTTGACTGGTTGAATTCATGAGATTAGGAGATTCCTTGTGTGTTTTCCTTTTTGGGATAGCCTACTCGTGAGTTCAATTGAATGTCCTAAGAGTAGGGTAGAGGATGGAACTCGTTTGATTGCGTTTTGATCAGTGCGCTTTGCCCTCGGTCTGCGCGTGTTCATCGGGTCGGACTGTCCGACCCTTAGGATCGGACAGTCCGAGATGGCTGCGCGTGGTGGGGCTGAGGAAAGTCGAGCTAGGGTTTACTGTGGTGTTTGTCTGACCCATACAGCTGAGAAGTGGATCGGACAGTCCGACCCACTGTCTCCCCTGTAGCTGCAGGAAGGACCCTTTCGGGTTCGTTTGTCCGACCCAGTAGGTCGGACAGTCCGACCCTCTCTCTGAGGGGCTCGGTGTGGACATTTGTCTGACCCGTTCATTCTTGAACGCCGATCCGTAGTAGATAGGGTTTCTCTGGTGTTTCACCTAGAGTATAGGTCGGACTGTCTGACCCTGTGGTCCGGACTGTCCGACCCATACAACTAGGGTTCTGAGTTCTCCCTTGCGCCTTTTCTCGTGGTGTTTTTCAAGCGAGGCTCTTTTGTGTGTGTTTCCGCTATGCTTTGCTAAGTGTGTAGCCTCCCAGTGGCCGACACTTAGCTGTGGTTTTTGAGGGGTTTGTTTTTGGGCGTGTTTTTGGTTCCGACCATTCACCCCCCTCTGGTCGCTTGTTTCGGTCCTTCAGCTTGAGCTCAAGGAAGAGGAGGAAGAAGACGAGTAATCCTCCAGAAGGTGTTCTTGCACCTTCGCCATGAAGGCCCGCTCCCCATGCTTGGTCTCCTTGTGGAAGTTCTTGGCGAACTTCTTGAAGTTCTTGACTCGGGAACCCTTCCTGTGGCGGTGCTTGTAGTCATTCTGCTTGTGAGGACCGCCGGAGTCATACGTGCCGCTGCCGTTGCCCTTCATGTAGTAGGTGTTCCGCTTGGGGCAGTCAGCGACGAAGTGGCCTGGATCGCCACACTCAAAGCACCCCGGCTTGGAGCCGTGCTTCTTGGCCATTCGCCTGTCATACACGCGTCGGACGCGATTGTTGAACAGGCACAGATCTTCATCTCCCAGAGTGTCCAGCTGCTCCTCTGAAATAGACAACAAGGACACAGAAGACAAAGCAAAGCTATCACTGGGGTTAGCCTTCACACCCTCAGCTGAGGCTAGAGCCAAGCTCTTTGAGCCCCCTCTGTCGTGGATTTGTCACG
>CBMN010040631.1:0-15042 GCA_000582825.1 Hordeum pubiflorum
GGACACCTTTCGATATTTGGGGTCAATGATGCAGAAGGATGGTGATATCTATGAAGATGTGAGCCACCAAATCAAAGCTGGATGGAAGAAATGGCTCCAAGCTTCTGGCGTTCAATGTAATAAGAGAGTGCCACCAAAGCTGAAGACAGGTTCTATAGGACGGCGATTTGATTTTCGATGTTGTATAGCGCTGAATGTTGGCCAACTAAAAGGTGACATGTCCAATAACTAGGTGTAGCAGAGATGCACATGTTGAGATGAATATGTGGCCACACAAGAGGATCAGGCTTGGAATGATGACATACGTTAGAGTTGGATGGGACCGATGGAAGAGAAACTTATCCAACATTGTTTGAGATGGTTTGGGCATATATAGGGCAGGACCTATGAAGCGCCAGTGCGTTGCGGACAATTAAGGTGTGCTGATAATGTCAAGAGAGGTTGGGGTAAACCAAACTTGACATGGGAGGAGTCCGAAAGGAGAGATCTGAAGGACTAGGATATCAAGAAAGATTTAGCCATGGATAGGGGTGCGTCGAAGTTAGCTATCCACGTGCCAAAACCATGGCTTGGTTTTGATAACTTATGGGTTTCAACTCTAGCCTACCCCAACTTGTTTCGGACTGGAAGGCTTTGTTGTAAAGAAGTGTTGACATGCATGATGTGCGGGGCCATATTTATGGTATCCAATTAGTGATTATGTCATTATTATTTTGAAATTAGCAGTTTGCAATGGAATAGTCCGTTGACATACCCATTACAACAACGTGCATCTAACTGCAATCAAGTGGTGGAGAGGCAAGGAGCCATACTCCTTATTTACTCACTTATATGTCCGATCACTTGCATGTGATTGGTGAAGATGAGGAGAAAGAAAGAAAAGAAAGAATAAAGAAAGAGAAAAGGTGGTCCGAGGTGAACCGCGTCCTACGTGGCGGACTGACCGAGCGCCTTCGGATGTGTATGCGAGCCCTCATATCCTTCCTACATTTGGTCTCAATATGAGGGTTCGTGGACGGCCGGGACATATATGGATGATATGAAGGGTCTGCTTGGGTCATTTTTTTCCTTCTCTCTTGTCTGTTCACTGACCGGGCACGTCCACGTATGTTTGAGGAGGATTTGAGGAGGCCGGCTGTAGATGCTCTTATAAAACCAGGAGTGAACAGTGTTATTTTATTTTGAAAATGAATCACAAGAAAAACTGGGGACACATGTTATCTATAGGAGAGCCACCATGCAAGCTTGCAAACGCACGGGGAGGCATCCTAGCTTAGCCGCTTTAAATCTTTATATATATATTACTGGACTTTTAGATTACCATGTCTATGGTTATCGTTCAAGTCATTTGCATCTAGCTCTGCTGTCTTCTGAGGCAACTAATGCCAAATATACACACCATGGTTAATAAATAGAAACATAATAAAGTTGAATATTTATTGGGATAGCAGCATAGAGCTTTCTTATGGTTGAGATGCCATCTAGTTTGTGTTTGTTCAGTTTTTATAATAGCTGCATAGAACCGCCCTTGATGTAATGAATAAGTCAATGTTCGTTTGTGTTACTTGGTTACTTATCGACATTTTGCTTCCCCATAACAGGCTACGGGACTGGAAAACTGCAAGTGAAATAATTGAACATTTGGATTCCTCTCTCCCATTCATTTCTGTTGGGAATCTAAACCATCTTCTAAATTTTCTTGGAAAATGTGGGAAGACCGAGAGTATGATGAAGGTATAATTGGTCTCCGTAACATAGCTTTCATACCAGAACCTATTTTTGTTATTTCGAACTTCTTCTATGCAATTGATGTAGATACTTTAGCATTATCTATTTCGTTACTGGACCATCAATCTGTTATGTTGTTCTGTATATGAAGCGGAAGTTCTACCAACCAGCTCACCTAAAAAGCCTAAGCTTAGAGAGATAGTCAATCTATTATACTCAAACACTCCCCCTCGCATATGAACTGGATTTGGAGATATGACGTGCGCATCGGAAGAAGAGGCAGGTCACAATTATGGCATGACATCCTGGCTTGGATCCGCGTGACCTGCAGACCGCCCGACAACGACAGCTCCCTGCTCGACTGGTGGCACCATGCTAGGCAGGGCACTCCTCAGCCGATGCGCAAGGGACTTGCTTCCGTGACGCTCCTAACCCCCTGGATGATCTGGAAGCACAAGAACGATTGCCTCTTCGACCGCGCGCAGCCATCTGTCTCCACTTTAGTGGGCAGGATCAAAGACGAGGCCAGGCTATGGGCCAATGCTGGTGCCGAAGGGCTTAGGGTAGTGCTCCCAGCCTCATGGAACGTGCACTAGTGACCTACTGATATGTGTAAACCACCTCCTAGGAGGACTGTAAACTCTCTCTCTTTTCAATGAAATGAAACGCAAAGGTCCTTTGCGTTTTCCCGAAAAAAAAAACTTCTCCTTCTCCTACTCATTCCCTCCCTCGATTCGCATGCTATTTTTCACCTGTGCCTATCCCGAATTCGTAGGATCTTGCAGTAATATGGAAACTAATCCTTTTTTAGTTTGGCAAATTGAAACCTTGTACTCTTGACTTTATGTTTCCCACATTATAAGGAAATAAAATATCTGTTCAGGTGTCCTGCCTATTCCATTAGTGTATACCATTTGATAGTACTAAATTTTCTTACGAGCGTTGCCAAGGATGGGCCATTGACATAGGTGGTGAGATTGGATTGGGGAGGCGGAGATAGTGGGTCAAGGTATATATGAGACACGATTGATGTTGAACCACTAGAATATGTATGCCCACGTTGCAATGCACGAGCAATTAGCTAGTGGGGGTAGTGGTGAACTCTCACTCTCAATATGAGTGCACATGTCTCTCAAGTCATCACCATACGCTGCCATGGTTGAAGGCAAACTCCCATGCTCAACTATCTCGTCATCGTCGCCAAGGATGAAGGCCATAGGATGCGGCTCATCATCATCCGCCTCCATGACCGAAGAGAATATCCCATGTTCGGCCATCTCACAAGAGTCTCCTCCATTTGTGGAAGCTTGTTCCTTGCTTGCCACCAAGTCACACGTGTCCAAAGCACGTTCCTCGAATGGCTCCGTAGTCGTCCTCGTCGCCACGCCGTCTTCAAAAGGAGTCATGCTCGACTCGACATCTTCAATGTCATGATAGAGGGATGGCGGTGATGTCGAACTTTGGAGCATCATCTCGGAGTATCATCTCGTCGGGCTTGAATATCTTGGTGGAACTATCCTCATGCTCGCCTTCATGTAGCTTGGTCATTGTGCAATGTGCATTGGCGCGAGTAGTCTTGCCCTCCTTGACGTGTCTATCCACACTGAGAGCAGGCATGAAGAAGTCATCCATGGACTCAGACTCCTCGAAGGGGGACTTGGTGATGTCGGGGTGCAATCCCATCATAATGTAGTACTTCATCCAAATTGGGTCTATTCTTGTGTGTTGTGCTCCAATTGGCGACGAAGATCTTTCGAGTAGGTGGATGGCACAAACTCTTGCCGCATAGCCTTCTTCATCGTGGACCAACTAGTGTGGAGTGCCTCCAAAGGTAGGTGATTCCACCTTGTAGACGCGTAGTCGTGGAAGTGTCTTGTGGCGTGCGTCTCATGTTCTTCGGAGGGCATTTGTTGGAGCTTGAGGTAGTCGTCCATTCTCCGCTCCCATTCGAGGTACTCTTTGGGGTCACTAGTAAGCTTGCACGTGCAACACACGTATGAAAATAAATAATAATGTCTCAAAACACGTATATTAAATAAATACACAATGTTTGCGATATCTATGTATTTAAAAAAATGAACAACATGGAATCATGTTGCCACGTAATAAAGACAATAATATATTGTTTCATCCATTTGATCTCTCATAGCTTGTAAAAGAAGAACATTAATTCAACTAATTAATCCTCCAAATTCCCATTGTCAAACATATCGATTCATTGGACAAGCTAACTCTATCATGATACATGTTAATACAACATGATTTCAGTATACAACATGAATTGATCCATTGAAAAAGATCCCATACCGTACCGTAAAAGAAGAAACTAGAGTACAAGTTACACTCTTTGGTACAATTTACAACATAAATTGTAAAAGAAGAAAATAGAAGCACAATTTACACTCTTTGGTGTCCCATACCGTACGTCAATCCCTCTTTCCTCATGATGCCATGTAGATTTTCTCCCAGAATCCCGGTAAACTCTCTGTTTCCTGTGATTCAAATAGAAGGGGAATTTGTTAGATAGGCACAAAAATATATTGCTTAGAAGCTGAAATCACTATGTAGTTCCATTTAATTCTAAAAAGCTAGTAATATCTAGGTCGAGCGTACAAAATAAAAGTATATGCATTTTGGACACTTACAAATCAACTGTTCCAAACGGTAGAAATATGTGTTATGGATGGTAATTATTTCGAATCAGATTACTCACACTTGTAAATTTTAATTCATAATACTTTTCACCCTGTCGGACCCTTCTCCGGATCCTGCGCAAGCGGGAGCTACATGCACCGGGCTGTCCTTAATGCTTTTCACTGTGGTCTACTACCAATAGATCTGTCATATGCTAGTACTACGCGGTGCATATTTACATTCTAGAAGGCAATGCAATTGGCCACTGTTTTTACAGGAACGGTCACTGAATCTGAAAAAGGCAATGTTGATACTGGAAGATGAAACAGTTCCATATAAGTCTCAATATGGAGCCAGGAAGAAAGGCAAAGATACCCAACAGTCGATACACCTAAGAGCACCTCCATGTGACCTGTAGATAAAAAAATATGGAAGGGAAAGAACAGAACTTGCAAAGAAGACTTACTGAATATGCTTGACTTTGGCTCATTCAACTCTCCGATTTATTTTATCCTGGCTCCTTCAGGTGCTATATTTCCTTTTTCAACTTCTAACTGAATGCCAACTGCATTCTCCCACCGCTCTCTTTATGATATATGGTTGGAGGATAAAGTTTCGATGGAAGTACAGTTTCAATATGAAAAGTCCTTTGTGCATTGTGAAGATTGTTCAGTTATGAAACTGTGGAAAGAAAAATCGTGGAAAAAGCTTTTATATGTCTGAGGATACAACAACCATCATATTTGAGGAACATTGCCAAGCAGAGGTTGTAAACATAATACCTTGTTATGGCAAAACTTCCTTCAGCGTCCTCTTTAGTATTGTTGTTTTCTCCGATGATACCTGTCAACATAAAAAATACAATACTTGAATGTGATTTCAAGTGGTTCTGAAGACTTTAAGGAAAAGGTTCATGACATACAACTAGTTTACCCTAGTCCTTGAAGATGTTGTTTCACCAACTGAGGCTCAATTCCTTGCAGCATTTCCTTCGGATGCTGGACCAATTTTTGCATGACTAAAGAAAATCACTTCATATCCCAAAATTGACTAAAAATCACAAACGTAGTTCAGAAGACAAGAACCTGAAGTCCAAAATTAATTTATTCTCATACTAACCATTTCTAATTTATTTCTTCACTAAAAATCATAACCGGACCAGAAAACAAATTAATTTATCCAAGATTTTGTTGCACGGGATTGATATGTCCACCGAATTTCGGATTTAGGGTCAGTGCTTTCAATTGGAGGAAGTCAGTCATAAGACTAAGCATGAAATTTATGCCACCAATGTGTTTACAACATGGATAAATTAATCTTTACTAAACACAATTAAGGAAAAATGGTGCTAACTACAGATAGTTTATACCTGGAAAGTTGCAGTTAGCTTATAACTATAAAGAACTGTTGTGCAATATGAACATTACAAATCGTGGATAAATTGACAGGTCCATGGCATAGCATGAAAAGACAACCATTTTCTTTCTATTTTTGGTTCGTGTAGCACATGTTGTCCATATTCTAGGAAGATCTGATATAATGTACTCCTATGCATCATTCCGGATAATTTAGCACTTCAGTTTTTGTTGGTTCATTGCAAACAGATTTCAGTGGACAGTGGACACATGATCTGTTTGGTCACACGCATGCTTCTCATATTAGTGTAAATGAAAGTGTTTAAGGAAATCTGGAGGTGAGCATCATAACATATTACTCGATGATTCCGATGTTTGACTATTTATAAGAACAAATTGGGGTAATACATGCACGTTGTTGGAATTCCTAGTTTCATACAGTACTGTTTGAGAAGATGCATGGAGCCCATTGGCAGCAAGCTGTTGTTCCTTTGGAAACTCTGTTTCATCGGCATGGACAGGATAGGGATAATTAACCTTTAATCGTTTTGCCGGATGATGCTTGCCAGAAGATTCATCTGAAACAGGTGAATTAGGCTTTGATACAGTGTTTTAATCTGCTTAGTATCGAACATTCTTTTGGCACAACCTCGACTGTGTAATATGATCCTTTTAGATTAATACATAAACACCGAGCACTCTTATGCATGGAACCCAAGCTACATACTCTGTTGTTTCTGCCTTCAAAACTTCAACACATATATAAGATAAGGAGCTTTTTCCCTAGAGTTTAGAAGAACAGACTCATCTTCAGGTATATGAACCACTCGATATATGCCCCTTCCCATTGGAAAGCATACGCCTGTGAGTAGAAAGACAAAGGGGAAAAAAGGAGCCTGAGAGCACATCTAGCTGCTGCTTTGCAGTATCAATAATTTGATTGATATAGATAAATTGTACTCAGGAAGAGATGATAGGGGGAAAATCCATGCACTGCATGTTCGTGTTCATTGATATAGAAATTGTGCAAGCGTTTTGAAATTCAGTAAGAAAACTTGGGCAGGATAGCACTGACCAACAGTGTTGGTGGCGGAGGACTCAGCGCCGCCGCACTGCGGGCTCGCGCGCGTGCGACCTTGTTCGCCAACGGCCGCCCCGCGTGCGTCCACGTCCCCGGCGGCGGCTGCGTCTCGCCGGCGTCGCCCTTGTGCGTCAACCCCTGTCCGCCGGCGTCGTGGGAGCATAATTCGGCTGGGCCGAGCGGCGGGTGCGGCAGGGCCCGAGGGATTGGCGGGGCAGAGTGGCGGCAGCGGCGGGGGCCGAGGGATTGGCGGCGAGCGGTGAGGCTGTGGGTTTGGCAGCGAGCGGGAGGGGCGGGGCAACGGCGCCTTCAGAGGGGGTGGAGCGGTTGGCCCCGAGAGACACAGGTCGTGCGTGCGAGCGGGGGGATTAGTTTCGTTAGTGGGATTTTTTGTTAGACCGTGGTTGGTGTTAAACATTGAAAGACTTTTGGCCATTAGATACACTGATTAGATGGCTGAGATCGTTTGGATCTGCCCCTCTCATGCTTTTATAGGGGTAGTAGATGAGTCCCATAGAATGGTATCTCAATGTCGTCGTCGAGATCGAAGTAGCTCGTGGTGGTAGTGGACTTGAGCTTGGGGAGCTTCTCTTGTCCTTAGTCTTGAGAGGCTGTTGATGTCCCACTTGTTGATGAGTTCGGAGGTGGCCCTTGTCGTTGCATCGTCTTGATGTAGAGATACTTGACTTATTGTACTTTTTGGAGGAGTCATCATGGCCACCATCCTTATTGCTTGTGTGGTACTCTCTCCTAGAGTGATGGCGATGAAGTTTTTGAGGCTTCGCAGCATGATCATCCACGTTTGCTCTACTCCCCCTATACATGATGGCACTAGTGCAAAAAGTATGTGGTTAAAAGGGAATGAACAATATCAAGCTACCTTCTCCACTCACTGGATGAAAAGGATCGAAGATCGACGGTTGTGTACCAAGAGAACAAAATGGTGTTGATAAGTGTTCCCTAACACACACCTACAAACTCACAACAAGGCTACATGTGGAGCTTGGTAAGGTTAGTGGACCAAAATCAAGCAGTAAGTGGATCAAGATATTGAAATGATTAGGCAAGATCCAAATGAACCCACCGCAATGCAAGTTGACCTCAAATGTAGAGGAAGGAAACAAAAGGAACTCACACACAAAGGTAATGGGGCTTGTGCAACAGAAGGAATGAGCAACAAATATTCCCTTAACAAAGACTCTCATGTTGCACAGACATAGAGACGCTAACTTGATTGCACGTAGAGGGCAACAGACTCATAACTTGGCACCACTAACGCTCACTAACTTGAAGTTTCCCTATATGAAGTATCCTTTCCACTTATATCTCTATTATTCTTTCTTTTTGCTTATAAGCTTTTTTTTTTGAACTTTTCTTCCTTTTCACCACTTCCTTTTGAGCCTTGACCAAATATGCAAGACAAGTATCCAGGATATGCACGGAGTAACTATATACACGATATGATGCCAAGCTATCACTATGGTGCACAAGTTCATGAGGCCCAACAATTCTCATATAAGTTTTGATAGGAGCAAAGAAAGTCACAAAGGGTAGAAGGGCTATCAAGTGCAATGGCATGGAAGGAAAAGCTTGTGATGGAATGGATACCTTCGTCACATTTAAAACCTTTCATGAAGTCGGACGTACCGGCCTTGCTTCCGATTGAAGGTGTCAAAGGTGAAGTAATCATCGTCGAAGGCAAGCTTGGTGGTTGATGTAGTTGATGGAGAGGTACACTTTCTCCTTGGCGATGACTCCCAAGTGTGAAACCGGCGAGTATGCGTGGCTTCATGTCGTCGTGGATGAAGGCCTTGGCGAAGTTGCCAATGTAGCCAACCTTGGTCCGAAACCTATGGGGAGAAAACCAACCTGATGATCAAGAGCACGCCGTTAGCTTCGAAACGAGCCCGAGAACACCAAATTCGGAGTTTGGAGTCAAAAGTGATGGCGAAAATGGTGGAGCAGTTTCGGAGGTTTCGGGGACCCGGAGTACAAGAGGTCCGGGCTCGAGGGCGGGGTCCATGGACACGGGGTTCAGGGACTCAGCGTAGGCGGGAAAACACGATTTCGAGGTGGAAATTAAAGGACGAAAAGAAAAAATTCGGAGGGAAATCAGTGAGGAGGCTAAACCAACTCAAAGGGAGGCTAAATCTACTAGTAACACATCGAATCCATGGATCAAAACCAACCAAATATCACAAGATCAAGAAATTGCAAGAAGTTGAGTGGCTATTTTTGTTGGGATTTTCGAAGTTGGGCAAAAAAAAGGCTACAAAAATGATGGTGGAGGGGCTCCAATTCGCGCTAACCTTGCTCATGATACCAAATGATGTAGGGCAAACCCTAGGGTGGCCCGATCTTCATGAATTGGAGCTGAATTTGAGAAAAAACATGAGGGGAAATCATGAGGAAATCAAACACAAATCAACACACATAAATGCAATACAAGGTACATTTAGATAGATTCACTGGCGGAGCTCCCCATAGGGCAAGGTAGGGTGGCCGCCCTACCTATGATAACAGGTGTTCAGCTGAGCTGTTGGGAGTACGAATCGTTCCTACCCCATATTTTATTTCTCAGATGTGCTCTCTCTTTATATGTGGGCCTCTTTTGTGCCACACTATTTGTGGGCCTTTCGCCAATAAAAGGAGAAAAATGAAGTGTGGTTAACTCATGTCATGCGCTCTCTATGAGTCTTTCGCTAAGAAAAGGAACCAAATGAAGTATGGTGAACTCTGTGGCCTGCATCGGAGAAAAGACGAATTGTGGTGAGTCTTTTGCTAATAACAGGGACCAGATGAAGTGAGACGAATTGTAGTGACCGCGAGGACAAGATCAGCTATGCGTAGATTTCGGGACTGTATATCAAGATTGTTTGAACTTTTTGACCGATAAAATAACAAGAGTTTCTAGAAACCCATTATTTTGGCCCATCCAGAAAAATAGTATCGAGAAAAACATCTTTACGTGGAGTCACTCGTCAATGGGATAAAGGATAATAAGATAAAAGGAAGTTTGGTCGCTGGTGAGATTTGGGCCTTGTCCTGCTGTTGGCCTAGGCATGTTTTGCTAATTGCGCTGGACTGCTAATCGCTAAGCTGAAGTGACCAAGCTATGAGGCATCAAGTGCACACTACGCGAGCGACTATTAGACCCTAGTGGCTAGCTGCTTAGCCCACTCTAGAGCCAGCGACGGGTAAGTGAAAGTGGTCCGCGGCGGTGGGTAGGCGAACGACGGCAACATCAGCGGACAACTCTAGAGTTTGCCCTAGCTTAGTTCTTTTCATCCTCCGGTACTGGATAGATCCTCTATCAAAATCATCCAAAGAAAAGATGGAACAAGAGAGAGTTCTTCCCCAAGTTCTAAGACAAGGAGGGCTTGACTTCCATAAGAGGAATCTCCCCCCACAAGTGGACGTCTTGATACTCCTATGGAGTCATTCCCTCAAGAGGAGGCCTTCATCTCCACTAGAGGAGACAACTCCATGAAGAAGCAATCCCACAAGGGGAGGTACTTGAGCTAAGCTCTACTGTCTCTCTAATCTTAGTTAACCCTAGATCTGAGGTGGGGGAAGGATATATATGTTTGCTACCACCGGTGGTAGTTACCACCACTTGAGTTTTGTGTGTTGTAAGTAGCATCTATCAAATCGAAGAGTATGTGCGCGTAGTATGTAGTGTATAAGAATATTTAAGTTGTATATACACTACCTTTTAGGTAGTATGTATCATCATTTTTAGATACAAATATATACGTATTTCACAAATATAATTAAAACAATGGGTCAACTTGCAATTTTTTCATGTAACTCACTTTAAAAGATCTTATATATAGTATATGAACATATTTAAAATAATAAAATATTATATATACTACCACATGATAGTATATGAGACATGTGGGCCCAAGGCATGAAGGGGTAAGTGAGGGGCAAAAAGGGAAGAAACTGTTGAAGTGTATATGTGGATTGCCTAGCCCTTTCCATAAGTTCGGACTTTTGGTTGTGTTGGCTAGTGCATGAAGCTTAACATGGTATCAGAGCCAAGGTCTTGAGTTCAAGTCCTGGCTTTCGCAGTTTATTCAAAAATTGCCGCCGCCCCCTATGTGTCCACGTATAGGCCTCGTGAGCTATACCTCTGAGTTTGTCCACGTGTTGACTTTCCGCGTCACACGTGAGAGGGGGTGTNNNNGTGTATATGTGGATTGCCTAGCCTTCGGACTTTTGGTTGCGTTGGCCAGTGCATGAAGCTTAACATGGTATGAGAACAACAATTTTTAGATAAATTGCGAAACCCAGGACTTGAACTCAAGACCTTAGCCCTGATACCATGTTAAGCTTCATGCACTAGCCAAGTCCGAACTGATGGAAAGGGCTAGGCAATCCATATATACACTTCAACAGAAACATGGGCTATGCTCAATCACTTGCACGCTGACAAGCCTGAAGGCCCGAGGGGACGGGGGGTGGGGGGAGGCTCGGGGCCCGAAGGGTCTGAGGACATAGGGTGTCTAGAGACGACGCCATGAAGGTCAGGGACCTGGGTGTCCAGAAGGTGTGCATGTCTTCACTTGGACTTGCCTCCAGGACGCGGACTCTGCTGTCGCGGTTCCTTCTCCTCTTCCATGCTTCACGTGTGGATGCTGTGCACGTTCTCTTGTGCATGACTACTCCATTGCATGCTCGCCATTCGGCTCAAACCTATAGGTGCAATTGGTAGGGTGGTCAAATAGTATACCATCCTCGAGAGAGTCAAGTAGATACGTGTAAAGGAGAAGATTCACTTTTATATATGTGATATGGGAGATGCGGTGTCTCTTGACGATGGGGCACTTGACATGGTGACTCCGTGGGATGCTCCGCATCAGGGGCAGGGGTGATTGCTACGAACCTTGGGAGAGGGGTTGGTAATCCATCCTAAGTCAGGCTCCTACTCTAATACGGACTCTAAAAATTGCCGATGGTCTGGTATTTTGAAATTACATGGGCTTGGCCGAAAAGTGAGGTGGCGTAGCACCTCTAGATGGTTATGGACGAATTTATGAAGTGTGTTCTTTGTATATTTTGTCCGTGTCTCCATCCGTATATACGGCGGCCTCAAAGTTCTGAAATCTCCACGCAAAAAGCCATCTCCTCCATGTAAGCTTGCTTCCATATCCATGCATGCTCATGCTCCAGTTCTTTTCCTTCTCATCCATGCTAGATCCTTCATTCCTTAGTAACACAAAGATATTTGATTTAAGCAACATCATATTCTCGTGAACATTATATGTAGTTCCTAGAAACAAAAGTACTTGATAATTAATTGGCACGCGTGAGCTCTAGCGACCAGTCCAACAGGTATAGCGGCAGGGGTTGTGGCTATATCAATGGTAGGTATGTCGTCATATTGATGACTCATCCCGGTTTTAGCTGAAAAAGGAAAGATTGGATCAACATCATTTAGTGATTCTCTCAATGGTTGCGCTGGTACTCCCTTCCAACGTGCTTGCGTTTTGTAGCGGCACGGCCCCCTTTCCGCGATGCTTTTCATAGTTTTCATTGACCACTCCAATGACTTCTCCATGTAACGGCCTGGTGTAATCTCCTTAGGCCTACCCATGCAAATTCATGGAGGTTGCACATCTCTTTTTTATGCTAGCAATGTGGCCCTTTTTGCAAATCCTGACAAGTCTGAGTTGGAAGCCATCTGTGATATTTTCTCTCTTTTCGGGGCTGCCAGTCTCCATGCTAGTCTCGAGAAATCCTATCAGATGTGATAACGTGGCCCTTTACACTATCTTGGAGGCTTTCCTTGCCAGTCTGGTTACTCTTCCGTGCAAGTACTTGAGCCAACACCTCCATTTCAGGAGGTTCCAACAGGTTGATATTCAGCCCCTCGTTGTCAAGGTTGGTGCGAGGTTGTCGGTTTGGAAAGGTAGAAATATGACTTGTGCAGGCGTGGGTGCCTTGGTACGTTGGTTCTCTTCCATGGTGACTTACTATATGGTGGCTCTCCCTATGCCTAAGTGGGCTCTGATAAAGATTGATAAAATCTGAAGAAATTTTCTCAGGCGCGAAACAGATGACGAGCAGCCAACTGGTGGCCACTCCCTCATCAACTAGAGTATTATCTGTAGGCCCAAATTCGTGGGCGGCCTTGGCGTCCCTGACTTGTAGAGTTTCGGAAGGGCTCTGTCTGCGTTGGCGTTGGTTCCAATGGATAAAAGATGGTCTGCTGTGGGCTGGTTCTCAGCTCCCATGTGATGAGATGGACTAGCGCCTCTTGCGCTCTTGTACCAAGGTCACCATTGATAATGGTCGAAACACCCTATTGTGGCATGATTGTGGGCCGGCCGATGACCCTTTAAAGGCCGTGCCTCAAATTTGTTTAAGATATACAGTAGGAAGCAGCGAGCCGTTCGAACACAACTTGAAAATGACAATTGGATTAGGTCAGTCGCCTGACTAAGTGATGTGATGTGGTTCAGTTAGTGGAGTTTGTTCACATTTGGAAGGAGCCGCTGAGGTGGTCCTTAACCCTTCACGGCCTACTCGATAACCCTTCATGGCCTACTCCATATGCTGGATTCGCTTGCTTGATGGTGTGTATTCAGTCAAGTTCCCTTATTTTGGTCGGTTCTTGGGTAGCTCATCTTCTTTTGTAGCAAGCAAGAGGTCTTCATAGTCATGTCATCACCGCCGATTGTCGTAGCATCGAGGCTAGACAATGAACTTGTCTCACCCCTAGCCATATATGAAGACCATTACGTGGTGCGCGTGAAACTTGAGGTGGACACGCATTCCCGTTTGCCATGACCCAACACAGAAGTTACCTGAAAGCAACAAGAAGACAACAAGTATTGCAAGGGAGGGAGACAAGTCACTCTTTATTCCAGATATTGGCCCCTTTGTGAGGAGGGGATGGGTAATGGAGCGGGCACATGAAGTTATATCTACCCTCAACTATTTACAATCCTAACCCTAGATGAACTGATGTACCCAAGGGCGGGCTGGCCTTTTACTTTCGTAATATCCCGAGAATATGCGTGGGTCCCGCTCAGTGCTGAAGATGTAGTTTTAAGAGGCACAGAGCTGGTGGCATTCCTCAAGGTGTCAACTTGGCGGAAATCTTATTGGGTCTAGTTGGTGGCAATTCCGCGCGGTGTGAAGTTGGTGGCGATCTCGAGAGGTTATAAGATTTTCCACAAAATCTAGAGCGATGTCGAGTTCAGGTAGCACGGTGAACCTTCCCCAACAGTAGCCCCTCATAGGTCCGGGCGGTAAAGTAGCACATGTTTGGGCCGATGCACGTATCCTAGAGGGGTTGCCGCGCTGACGGGATCGATGCATTTTGAGGCATGCGTGATGATGGTTGAATCGCATCCTTTTGAGCCCATCACTCAACGTACTAGTGGTTGTATGATTGATGTAGCTCGCAAAACCTCTTACCTTGGTCGTTGACTTCGCGTCCTTGATGATTGGGTCCATGACCTCGGCTCCGCTACCTATGGTCGCTTTGGCACGCACGATCCTGGTGTTCCTTCCGCGTCACACAGGCTTGCGGATGCTATCCGTCTATCTTCACTTGGTAAACACCGTGAGGGCACAATTGGGTATCTTCTTGGGTTCGCTTGAGGTCCTCGTGGTAGCCTGCTCCTTGTTCCGTTGATGCTCCCCTTGCTCCTGGAGCGAGTACTGCCTCATGTTGGTGTAGAGCCTCTTGGTTGTTGACCGTAGACTTTGGTGCAACTTTGCTTAGAAGGCTGGGTCACATATCGCCAGCACGTGGCGGATCACACACTTATCCAAGACTTAAAAGAGACATTTGCAAACTCTTCTAAGTCTTGGATAAGTGGTTGGCGTCACGAGCAGAGATGCGTTCTTTTGTGGAATTGAGGAGAACCATCTCTGCATATCTTGCCCATCAGGTAGGAGATCATGACTTTCTTGGCAGGCTGGAATGGCCTTTCCATTTCACACCTAAAACCAATCTCTGTTTCTCTTGAATTTTGTTGCTTGATGAGAGGCTTTACTGAAGGCTTGCGAAAAGGATATGCGAGGGTGTTTTAGCAGGCTGCTCATATATATTCTCTGGAATGTGTGGAAGGATAATCCAACCAGTGGATGTGGCGACCCTTGCTTATGAGGAGTTTGCCCTAGGTAGATTGGCTTTGCTTAATATGTAGTCTGTTTGTTGGTAGAAAGTTGCTTGTATTTTGGCTTACGAAGGGCTTAAGCAGTACTCCCTCCGTCCCATAATAT
>CBMN010040645.1:0-12503 GCA_000582825.1 Hordeum pubiflorum
CGGTTGATGAGTTATTCCATAGTTTTGACGCAAAGGAAATATGCAAGATAAAAATCCCTCTCAATAAGTTAGAAGACCATCTAGCGTGAAGCTATGATAAAAGTGGCATCTTCATGGTAAGAAGTGCTTGTAGACTAGGAATGAATTTGAAGTAACATGAAGAAATATTTGGTTTGTCCAGTAGCAATTGTCACTGTCTCACTTCCCACAGCGTAAAACAAAAGGAGGACCCTTGAAACTGATTGTATATGTAATATATGTCACTAGTAGAGAAATGGCTAGCCACAACTTTATTTGGTGATGCGTCATTTCCAATCGATGCTAGAACTATTTTTTTCAAATAGTAGTGACGTCGGTATATTTGGTACGCCATCACTACGCACTTACTGGTGGCATTGAATTTTTTGCACGCCATTTGTATTATCTGAATTTTTTGGGCTATGCTTTGTTATGGCTTGTCCTGCGAGGCCTATGCCACATGCCAGCACTAATCCATCTCCTTTCACTACCTCTCATCCATCGCCTTCTCTATCTTTTTTACCCTCTCCCTCGACCAGCCGCCGCCGCCACCTCCGAACCTCACCGTTCGTCACCGCCGGACCATGACCAACATCGCCACACCGCCGGAGAGGGTCACCTCGGCAATATGTTCGATCCACTCCCCTCGCGCCCCTTATTTCCATCCCCTCGTGCATCCCTTGTCCTCGGACGCCATCAAATTCATGGATTAGGTTGACCTGTGTAGATTTTTAGTAGTGTAGAATTTGATTTAGTAGTGCAGAGTCCCATTTAATACTTAGTAAAATCCGATTTAGTACTGTAGAATCCATGGCCCCGTGGATGATAGTCTTTTGTGTGGATTTTTAGTAGCGTAGAATCCGATTTTATACTTTGTAGAATTTGTTTTAGTGCAGAATATGCTTTACTGTAAAATCGCATGATAGTCTTTTGTGTTGATATTCTTATTAGTGTTGAATTTTTTTAGTGTTGAATCGTCGGTTGATATGCTTAATGTTGAATCCAATTCAAATAGTGTAGAACCGAATGAATGGTTTTGTGTAGAATCCGATGATACACTTTTCTGTTGTAATTTTTCTAGTAGTGTACAAATTGTCTTAGTGGAGCATCCGATCAATTGATGTGCTTTTGTGTAGAATCCCATGATAGACTTTTGTGTTGAATATTTTTCTCGAATAGGAAAATGGCGCCACCACCATGTCAACCGTGCTAGTCAAGGTGCGCCTGTAGCTTTGCAATTGGCTCGTTGTTCGGCATCTATTTTCAACAAGGTTATGTTTCTTCAGTGGTAGCAAACCTTCTTCTTTAACATGATACGTCTATTTTTTGTTTATTGTTTTTATTTTTTGCTCATTATAAAAATGTTAAGATTTCAAACAAAACTTGAATTTGACACGATTTTGAAAATCTTCTCCAATTTGAAAATGTTCTAGAATTAAAAACTCACGAATATAAGAATTTGCATGTTTCAAAAAATGCTCAAGAAATAAAAAATAAATATCCGCGAATTTCCAAAAATGTTAAAGAAAATGTTGACAAATTAGAAAACATTCACGAACCTCAAAAATGTTCACAAACTAAAAATATGATGATGAGTGTTAAAAAGTTCAGGAAATTCAAAAAACTTTATGAATTCTAAAATTATTAAATAAATTGAAAATTTTGCACATATTTTATAAATTCATGAATTCAAAAACTATTATAGATTTTGAAATATGTATATGTATTTTAAATTTGTTTGTAATTGTCAAAAAGGTTTATTAATTTGAAAATGGTACAAAATTTTGATACAAATTCATGAATTTGGAATAAAGTTCATGGATTTTAAAAAAGAAAAGGGTAAATAAAAGAATGAAAACAGAAAAGTAAAAGTAAAAGAAAAAGAAAAAGAAAAGGGAAAAAAGAAAAGGAAAAAAAGTACAGATTGAAAATATATGCAAAGTGGACTAACGGGCTGGCCCATTACGCCGACAGTGGTGCGCATTAGGTCGCTATCCCCCGACCCACACAGGGGAGAACCTAATCGATAATGGTTTGAATGCACTGTTGAGGTGATCACATTTGCTTGTCAATCAGTGCAATCAAGCCTCTCGAAAAAGGAAAGAAAACACAATTTTTTTGCTTCCACGGAAGACACATATTTACTTTTCGTGGATGTACAAATTTGCTTCTGCGAGAGGCATAGTTCTACCTCTTGGAATGGAAAAAAATGGGAAAAAATCATGCTTCCGGCTTGGTTTTTTCATGAAGAAAAGTTCGTCAAAACGTATTAACATGAAATCTAGTTTTGAAGACCTTGACGCGTCAAACCCAATGGTGAAAAAGGTTTGAATGCACGATTTAAAAGATAAAACATTTTCAATAAACGAATCTGCAGAAAAATAGAAAACTCTCAGGTTGCGACTTGTCAACCCGTCACAAAGTGTGAGTGACATTGGAAAGGGGTACACCTTAATTAATGATCTCTGAATAGGAGAGTAGTGATATAGGGAAGTTCCTATTGTCGTATGTTGCGGCAAGTGTCGCCGAAACTTACATACGCGGGTCAAATCGAGTGAATTGGTCCGGCGAAGATTTCTTGTTCCGGTTTTGGGAACCTCTTAAAAGGTTCCAGTCAGATTTTACTGGTTATTGAAACCTTCTAGGAGGTTCTTGAATCGTTTTTTTTTTCTAATTGGATTTCTGTTTTTCTGTTTCTTTATCTTTGTTTTTCTATTCTTTTCTTTTGCATCTTTTTTATGTTTTCTCTTTTCCGTCTTCATTTTTATAATTTTGGAATCTTAAAAAAGTGATAAAAATTCAAAAACTATTCCTTTCTTTAAAAAAAATCAAGAATTCCAAGTTGTATTAGTGTGTTAAAAACTGTTTGGATTTTGAAAATAATTCACTCTTTCCAGAAAATTTTCAAATCTTCAACATTATTCAAATGTAAAAAATGGTTTTTCAAATATTTTTTCATGCTTTTAGAAACAACCATGATTTCAAAGTTTGATCACTTTTTTTAGCAAATGTTCCAATTTCCAAAAAATAGTAAAATATCATGATTTTAAAAAAAGATCAAAATTATAAATTTTGTTTGTTGAATTATAAAGCTTCTTTGGAATTTAAAAATTTGTTCACTTTGTTGAAAAAGAATATTCATGTTCACCGAAATGTATTCAAATTATTAAAAAAAATCCATACTATTGTGAGTTTTTTAAATTTCGTGTTGTGTTGTATCACCAGCAGCGGTAAATTCTAGTAGCTAGCAGCTCACGTAGATGAATGTGATTCACGAGTTCGATCCATCACAACTACACATCTTTTTGCGATTTTTGGTGCTATATATTGGGCCGGCCTAGTAGGGGCACTCCGAGTGTGCGTGGCCGACTATTTGCCATAGTGAGCAGTGTGTAGGAGCCCCCGAGATATGGATCGTCCATTGCAATCCTCCTACATAATCACTTATTAACGGGTATTGTTTGTAAAGGTCACTCTCACCTTCTCATATATTGACTAGTGGTGCATTGTATCAAGTTATTTGTCGCAATATGGGAGTTTCCCCTTTTCTTCGTAGATTCGCTTATTCAAAATGTGTTATCTCTTGAACCATGCGTCCAGGTCTTGAACCGTTTCATAGTTGGATTTTCTCACGTTGAGATCTTCAAAACTAGATCTCATGTTAATATTTTTTGACAAACGTTTTCCCTTGAAAAATGGAAGAAAAAACCATGAGCCAAAAGCATGATTTTTACCTCACGTTTTCCCTTTTCAAGAAGCAGAGATATGTGCCTCCACGTGATGAAAATGTGTGCTTCTCATGGAAGAACACCAAAATGTGCAAAAAAAATAATTATTGTTTTCCCTTTTTGAAGAAGCACTGCTTCTCGCGGAAATAGATCAGTGCCTTCACGAGAAGCAAATATGTGCTTCTCGTGGAAGCAAAAAAAAATCCACGCAAAAAGAATCATGATTTTTTCCTTTTTTGAGAAACAAAATTGCGCATTTCCTAGAAAAAAAATTGTGCCTCCACGAGAAGCAAATTTGCGCTTTTCGTTGAATCAAAAAGAAACCGCGAAAAAAATCCATGATTTTTTTGCTTTCTGGAGAAGCACGGTTGCGCTTCTCGCGGAAGCAAATCTGTGAACCCACAAAAGCAAGTATGTGCTTCTGGTAGAAGCGCATTTTTTCGCGCAAAAAAAAAAAACATTTGGGTTTTTTTCTCCACAACCTAGGGAAAACCAAGCGTAAATAGAAAATCCAAATAATTTCGGAAATAATCAATCTAAAACTCGAACGTGTATACAAAAAAACACGAAATCAGAGGGAACACCCACCTCGTGATACGTAGCACCGATTGGACACACCACTTGGTTCGCTCTCAGCCAACAAAAATGACCCTTGAAGGCTACTGCAAGGATTTTCCTTTAGTTAGTTACTCTGTTCCTTTCTTTTTTAGAATCAAAACGCATTTTATTGTAAGTTAAGAATGTTTATGGGGGTACATAAATTATCAGGAGGATATTCTAGCCAGACATATCATCCCGCATCAAGCGAGATGTCATGCAAGCTAGCGTGTGAGCTTCTCTGTTATTGTCACATTGTTCGAAGCTGAAGATGCAAGATCGAAATAGATTTGCTTCTCTCTTTGATTTCATGTAGAACCATGCAGTGCGCCCCAAGATTTATCGCCAACTCGAGCTCCCAGATGACTCTCAGACAGTCAGATGAGATTTGCAAGTTCTCAAGGCCTAGGTCTTCACTCAGGGCAATCGCCTCACGTGTCGTGAGTGCTTCTAGAGTTTCAGGGTCGGTCATTCCTTTGAGAACCATAACAGACACACATATGAACTTCCCCTGCTCATTATGACATTCACCCCAACCGAGCCCTTATTAGTCGACTTTGCCACCGCCACATCAACATTTAACTTCATATATCTAGGGGTCGCTGGGATCCATCGTGATACTGCATGTTGTGGAATCGATCTTGGTTGTTGCATCGGACTGAGAGATACGATATCCTCCATCTACTTGTGTCACAACCCAATTTTTTCTTAAACTTTGGTTGTGAAAATAGAAGCACATGCATCCATGATTTCTTTGCATATTTGAATATTTGAGGCTAACAAAATGTGTAATTTCCTAAGACAATATTTGCACTCAATATTTTGAGTGGACGAGGAGTTGATGATAGTTTAAATTGGGCAATTAAACTATAAGTCAAATTCTGGAACTAATAAACAAAACAAAAAATAGGAAAAGAAATTTGAAGAAATTCAAATAGGGCCACTAGGTTTTGTCACTATTTTTACTATGCAAACATACTTGGAGAAATGTTCAACCAGTCAAAAATATTCTCATGTTATTTTAGAAACAATTTCTCTTTTGAAGAAAACTCAAATTCATTTTTGAAAATCAGAAACAGAGAGCAGAAAATAAAAACAGAAAAGAAAAAAAAGGACAGTCAGCCAACCAACTAACCGGGCTGGCCCAGCTAGCCAACCACCCAGCCAGCCCACGCCGCTCTCTCTCTCTCTCCTCACACTGACAGGCGGGCCCTGCCCCTCAGCTTCTTCCCTCACCTCCCGCAACCGTCGCCCGCTCCACTCGTGCACGACCCTAGCATGGCCGCGCCCACGACCTCCACTCCGCACGCTCTCCATGCACGCCTAAGCCGCCTGTTAAATAGCTTCACCCCCGTCTCTCAAACCCCCTGCTCGATTTCACCGGAGCGCCACCGGGCTGCCCGCACCACCTCCACCCTCTCCGCCTCATCCTAGAGATCGCCGGCTCGATTCCGGCAAGCCTCGACCCCTCTAGAAGATCCGACGCTCCACGACAAACCCCTTGTACATCACCGACGAGCTCGAGGGCCTCCACAGCGTCGAGCCCGACGGAGGCCAAAGCCTTGCTTCGCTGTCGTTGTTGCTCCGGTGAGCTCTGTCGTCCATTTGACCTTGCTCCTTGTCCATTCGCTTTGCCGTGCTCGCGCACATATCTTGACCCAGCCTCACGTCTAGGAATGCCCGTGTTGGAGCACGCCGCCCGCAACTCCGATGATCCTCCCCGTCGTCGTCTTCGTCACCCCCGAGGTCGGCCGTTGCCACCATCATCACCGTCGTCGACCAACGTGTCCATCCATACCCTCCATGCAGCCTAGATGCCCCTGGAACACCGACAACCTTGACTCCCATACGCCGCACCGCCGCGTTCGTGTTTTCCGGCAATATTCCGGCGAGGATCTCCGGTAAGCCCAAACCCCAACCCCCTTTGTTTAATCTCAACTATTAGATCTAGATCAAACCGTCCATGTTAGTTTACTTAAACGAACCAGTACATGCCAATGAGAAGCTGCCACGTCGAAACATTATCCGGAAGAAATTTGTTAATTAAATTGAAAACACACTTTTGCAGAAAAGCCCCTAGAACTTGGATCTATCATAACTAATTATCGAGAGGTCCAAATTGAACAATTCTTTTTCAAATGAAACCTTATGAAATGTAGCTTCAATTTTTTTTGAAAAATCAAATTTGAATTTCAGACAAATTCATTTAAATACCAAATATGCCATAACTTTTTATTTAAAAATCCAAATGAGATTATTCTTTTTGCAATATGGAACAAATGAAGTGTAGTTCAAATTAGACAACTCTATTTTAAATTATAGAATTTATTTAAATGGATTCTAGACAGAAACTTATAAACCTTAAATTCAAAGAGAATTGAATTATTTTAATTAAATAAAATATATAAATAAATTAGATGTTTTTAGAATGTTGCTAGGATCAATGGTGACATGTTAGGACATGTTATAAATTATTTAATAATAATTTTGAAACTCAATTTGAACTAGTGAAACCAAATAAGAAACCCATATCAAATTTGTTTTAAAATTCAAGAATTATATTTGAAGTAATTAAAATTATTTAGTAAGACATTAAGGTGTGAATTATAATTCAATTATTTTAAAATACTTTGCAAGTAAAAACTAATTTAAATATTTTTTAAATGAATTCAAGTCAAACTTGAACCAAATATTTTTAAATAATGGCAAGTCAAACTAAAATGAAATATTTTCAAATGTTTTCAAAACAAAGTAAGTTAGTTAAAATAATGCCAAATAATTACAAATATAATTAAGGGTCAAATAGAATTCAAATACAAATTCAAAACTTATTTTGAATTTGACTAGTGTGATTTATGTCATTAATGTGTTCAAACTAAATTGGTGTGACTATGTAAACTTATTAGGCAATGTCTGGCAGATGATGAATTCAAATTGAAAGAACAAATTGACAAGGACCAAAACCACAAATCCAACACTTGTATTTGTGTGTTGTGCATTTGTATTCATGCATGTTTCCCTTTGCTATGTGCTATTGTTTGTCAACATTAGATTACGAGGAGTGCAACCCTGACTGTGAGGAGTGCACCAGTGACAACAACAACCAAGGCAAGTTCCATTTTGATCATATTACGCAATATTTTATTTGCAATGTAGTTTTGCCATGATAGGTGTGTGAGTTTAGGATGCTAAATTCTGTACAACCCAGTACTACCTCCGTCCTGTTTTATTGGTCCCCATTATATTTTGTGCCAAATTTGACCAAAGATTTAACTAATAAAATATTAATGCATGTCACCAAAAAGTATATCATTGGATTCGTATTTGAACATAGTTTTCAATGATATTATTTTTGGTGACATGCATTAATTTCAATGATATTATTTTTGGTGACATGCATTAATATTTTGTTAGTTAAATCTTTGGTCAAAATTTAGATTTTTTTTACAATGGGGACCAATAAACTAGGACGGAGGTAGTAGTTGACCACTTAGATCCAAATTTACCCTGACCTTGTAGCCATCAAGTAGTTGCTTAGATGCTATAACATGGACTGGGAAACATCAATTATTATTCCACCATACAACCACATGGTTGCCTACTACTTAATTAATGAATCGATCTGGGTGGACTGGCTTTGATTGGGTCATCGAGGTATATTCTTTGGTAAGGAATTCCACCCAGGTACCAGAGATTGTACGAGTTCAAAAGTTGAGTAGCTTCCCTGTGTAACCGTGAGATAATATGGGCAATGTCGGGACTAAGTAGGTTGTGGGAACCCTCCTGCAGTAGACCAGCAGATATAGGTGTGTAGGTTGGACTGGATATGTCTTTTCTGAGAGGGTGACTACTTCCCAAAGGTCTTGTCTTGATCTACCTAGCTACTTCACAAGTGAAGTTTAGTAGCAGGAGGGTGTGATTAGGAATAACGGGTAAAGTACACAAACCTCTACAGAGTGTATAAAAACTGATCATGATTTGTCGTGTCCCCGGTTACGGGTAACTTTGAGCAACGCATCCGAGGATTATTAGCTTGATGTCAATCACCTCTTCCTTTAAAATTTAGGGGTTGAACCAATGGGGAGTTATGTCACTGATCTTAGAGGACCGGGGTTTACTAGGGTCTCTAGAGAGAGGCTTGGGATGACCGGGGTTTATCGTGAGTCCACGTGCTCAAACTGCATCGGGGTTATGACCGGGGTTTACCAGGAGTGCCTCTAGACTACGAGCGGGGTTTATTGGTAGTGTCATATTGCTATCTAGAGTAGACCACCTTAAAATAATAGGGCAAAACTCTGTTTTCTGCAAAGAGCCTTGAACCCCAATAGCCAAAGTGCATGTAGGTGAACATGTTTCCATTAACTGTGGACTTACCAATACATTCAATGTATTGACCCTAGTGGTTGCAACGTATCATGTTGCAGGTGATTATTATGAGGAGTGACTTACATAGGGTTTCATGCCTCCACTCGACATGCTTCCCTGTGGCATTGATGGAGCTTGCCAAGACATCTACCATAGATTTGCTTTCGTTTGCTTATTGTAAGACTATGTATTTGACTAGTGATAGCCTGCAAGTGCACATGGTTTAGTTGTAGCCTTTTCGAACTAAGAGTATCGATCCCACAGGGAGCACAGGAATCAGACTTTTGCCTCTTATAGAGAATTATGTAACTTTGTGCCTGCAGATAATTGTAGACATAAAGCAGAGTGAGCGTGGATTTAAATGATGATTGAGTAATGTAGTGACTTGTAACTAAATGACATAAAAGCAAATGAAGAACAAGGATTGAGTGACTGGTGAAAAAACAAAATAAAAAGGAGTTCTCAAGGAGTCCGAAATCCCCATTGGCATGTTTCTAGCGCACCTATGCATGAGCATAGTATGGAACAAATACTTGAGCTACCGTTGATGATTATGCTGGGCAGATCCAGTACAGTACATGTTCTACTCGTGGTAGACTTCGTGCCACACACGCCACCATCATAGCCTCCCCCTTAGGGTTACAACTCATGATAATTAAGGGTTACCCCCGCAAACGCGACCTCTCTAAGGGTTCTACATAATTCCCGGTCAACTGTAAATGCTAGGGGCAGTAGGCTTTTACTGTCACCTCGAATTACCTCCACAACCTAGACCTCTACAAC
This sequence comes from Hordeum pubiflorum, assembly GCA_000582825.1. Lineage (NCBI taxonomy): Eukaryota > Viridiplantae > Streptophyta > Magnoliopsida > Poales > Poaceae > Hordeum > Hordeum pubiflorum. The sequence continues at coordinate 9,492 of CBMN010040645.1, forward strand.
GATAGTGATATACTTCGTGTCCATAAGGCACAGATGCTGAATGGGGCCCCTTCACAACATTCACAAAGTTATTAAACTAAGCATTCAACAGAGGATCTCATATCCACAATAATGTTTCAGATCCTACACATACCAAGGTTCATCCATATCCCCAAGAACTAGGGGTCTACTCACACATGGGAACAACAAACATCATGGCAACGGTAACGGCATACATGGATGAATGATTCAAATGATACACCAAAGGATCCACTAGGGTTCTTGATGTGGAAGATGATAAGGATGTGGATGATGATGATGCTGATGAAGACGGTGGTGATCACGGTGTCCTCCTCTTCGCGGTGAGAAGAATCCCTTCTTCTCCTGGTTGATGCCTCCTCTGGATGGGCTCTGGAGGCTAGGATTTTGCCTTCTGGATGAGTTTCTGGTGTCTCTGTGCGTGTGATTCATTATCCGATTTGTCAAGGTGAAAATAGTTGATCTGCGGTGGAGGCAGAGCCCCATACAACTGCTCATGCTGGCGCTCATGGTCGTATGGAACGTTGTCTTTCGTTCTGGATGCGCGACGACCCTTGTTTATTTGGTCTTCTTGCTTGATTATTTTATGGAAAGTGATTGTCACTTTAAATACGTGATTCCACTACCATTTCTAAGGATTTTCTCTGTCAAATGATAATTGGTCCAAAAGACGTCACTTTAGGGATTATCAACCAAAAGAAGTGCACGAACACGGTAAAATTCCACAAAGCCTACCTTGTAAGAACAAAATGCATAGTAAAACTATCACATAAATTTGACTCATCAACTCCCCCAAGCTTAAGTCTTGCTCGTCCCCGAGCAAGTACCGTGGCTTGTAAAGAACAAGGTCAACCTTGTGTTTATGAGATACTGGTACACAAAAAGGTATGAGTCCATCACTTCTAAGAGGAACAGTTTATGATATATGTGACAAATGATAGCTCATATTTACTATGATACTGATCATGCAGACATCCACACCTTGTTACTTAATTTTTTCGTTGACAAGTAACAACTTCATATCCTATTTCATTGATGTTTCAACCGGGCAAGCGGTTATTCTTATCCTCTATTTCTTATCAAGAGAATAAAATGGTTTATTCTCTTATCATTGAATCATGGTGAAGGCTCATTTCAATATTTGTCAAGATATGCAAGCTAACCATGAATCTTGAAAAGACTTAATTTACAAAAGCACTTTTGAATTTTTAAAGAGGATTAATTTCTTTGCTTGCCCTATTATAAGTTGAACCCCTCAATGAACTAGCATATATAGTTTTTTTTATCTCCTTTCAAAACTTTAACAACTAAGATGTGGAGTACTTATAATCATCATGCAGGTAATTATGTGTTACTATTTAGATCACAACAATCATCAAGTATGTTCTAAAATAAAAAGCAATGATCTCACACATCATATATTCATATACTCATTAGAAAGGATCGTCCCTTATTCAAGAATAAAAATTGATAGTTCAACCTTATTGAAAATAAAACTTATACCCTAATCTTGCAGAAAAACAATGCAAAAAAGGTAAAGATACGAAGTGCACGTGAATCTCCCCCAAGCTTACAATCAAGCCGGGGAGATCCAAGCACTAAGCGTTTCATGCTCACTCTTGGAAACCTTCGAAGGAAGCGCACATGCTCTTAAATCTATTCTTCATCTCGTCAATCGCAGCTTGCTGATCATCTACAACCTGGGTCAAAAACTCAAGTTGTGCAGTGTTGTTGTTAACAGTATCAATCATAAGCCCGAGCTTATGAAAAAGTCCATCCATTCTTGGCTCAAAATCTTTACTCATCAGCCAGTAAGAATCAATCCCATATCCGATAACATCCACACAAGCCTTTGAAACCTTCTCCAATTCCCGAATCTTTTCCTTCATCTCCTCTGGGGTTGGTGGCTCGTTTCCCCACTCAGCTTGAGGAGGCTCCAGAGGAAATAACACCATAGTTCCATGGATATTTAATTGATAGGGATTAGGAGGGTACCCATCTAAACTGGTGTCGTCATCTCCCTCTTTTGCTTGTTCTTCGTCCTTGATCTCCACCACCTCGACCTTCTCCTCCAGCTCCTTCTTCTCTGGACGCGGTTCATCCTTGAGGTTTAGTTTCCTCAAGTATTCCCATCCTGAGGGCACCACATCATCCAAGTTGGGGAAGGGGGTGGTGCGAGCACTGGTGGACGAGGTCTTGTTGCTCATGGCGACGATCTGCAACTAAAAGCTTTTTGGAGGAGATGGGAAACAAAGGAGATGTAAGATTAGATGGTTTAGGGCTTAAGGACGTCCCCTTTCCCTTCTTATAAAGGCTAAGTCTATAGGACATCACGAGATAAAGGATAAAGAGTTAGTTAGAAAGAAATCAAAACGAAATCACGAAAGAATCACGTAAGCCGGTCGAAGGACGACTTTTCGTACGGGTGCTCGCGCTTGCATAGCCGGTCGTTTGGTTGGCCGCCGAGATTCTTTGTATATATAAATATACCTATTGTAGAGAAGGATCCATACGATCGTCCATACGGGCGCAACTAATCGTTTAGAAAGTCGTCTTTGACTTTATGTGCGTAGTCCTCGTTGAAGAGACCTCAAACAACCGCTCAAACGGGAGCTCGCATCTGTATGATACCGCGTCTTTCACTCTGGACCGCGTCTCCTCTGTCTTGTTTCCATATGAACGACCATGCGGGCAGGCGCGGTCATTTGGAACGACATCTTTCAATCTGTCGGCCATTGTGCGAGTTTCTTCCTTACTAAAAATTTCCTCTCTGAAAGATTAGTGACAAAGCTCCCAACTATAGACTAACATTCCAAAAAGCAAGATTCAAGATTAACAGGTCTAACCAAAACAAAATATATAACTTCTACCTATGTATTCACATCCATTTTACCGAAGTGTTGATTCATACTTTCCATTCCTTTCAGAGGGTTTCGGCTTGCTCGATCATGAGAAAACTTACCTCTTATACATAGTTTGAAATAGCGAAGATAG
>CBMN010040647.1:0-12403 GCA_000582825.1 Hordeum pubiflorum
AATATCATCATACATGATTGCCTCTAGGGCATATCTCCAACAGCCCGTGCGTTGTATTGCCTACCCAGGCACCGGAGCAGCAGCTATCATGGCAACAACTGGCGAGATCTGGCGGAGATCCTTTGGCAAGATCCGCCATGGCAGCAGCTGGTGAGATCCGGTGGAGGCGGCCCGTCAAGGGAGGGGTGATGCCGTCGGGCGGTCCGACGAGGGAGGATTGACGCCGGGAGGGAGGGGCGACGCCGGAAGGACGGGAAGGAGGTGGCTCCTTTGCTCAGGGGTCAGGGTGTTCTTTCTTTTTAGAAGAAGGGAGGGAGTTTTTCATAAAAAACATTTGTAACGACGTCTCACATTAACAGTTATGCCACATCATCATTTGCGAGCCCTACTTGTCATAATCATCATCAAATGAGCCAAAGAGGTCAAGTAGTGTTTTTTTACAAAAAAAATAGCCTCAGAATTAGTGATGTTTGAAAACTGTGGAATTGTGGTTTCTGTAACCCTGGCTTTCAATGTCGACATTTTCTGCAATTCACTTCTGGACATGTTGTACAAGATTGACTGCGCCTTGGCAAGTGTTGGGCAAGGAAGGAGAGGGGCCAACATAGATTCAGACCGATGTGTGCTTATGTAACTACATTGAAATAACATGTTGCCACTTGCTCCCTTAGATGACACTGTACTCCTACCTCACCGCCGACGGCGATAAAACCAAGAAGAACCAGAAGCGTGTGTTGTCCTCTTGAGCCAGCCCGGTGCTTGGGTTCCTGACGACTGTCGTCTCGATGCGGTGGTAAGGTCCTCCCCAATGAGGAGCCTTAAACCGTCTGTCCGGATCGCGTGATACAGATGTATTTTGTCATCCAACGTGGGCATGCATCAATCCGTTGGTCGGTCCGGATGCATTTTTCCCCGTTAACGAGTGACGGATGTCCGGAGCACTACCACGTCCATTTCTCACGTAGCTCATCCAAAAATCCCATCCGTCGCTCCCGCGTTTTTCATCAAATGCTCGCGCCGCTTGTCGCGCTGCATTCATGTCGGCCCAGAGCATGCGAGTGTCAACATTGACGACGCTCGATGTGATCGGATAGGTGGGCAGCGCTGACGGATGCGACCTCTCGCTTCAATGCGGACGCCGCGTCGCGAAAAACCAGCTCCACCCATCGCGTCTCATTGAAGCGGGATGACCGACCCTTCATATGGCCTGGCTATGGCTATTTAAGACGTGCACTGCTCTCCCCCTCCCCGTCCTCGAACCCTTCCTCCTTCCTGAGCCCAGCGCGGCGCCAAAGCCGTGGTTCTCCGCGCCGACGGGTGGAGGCGGTGGTACTTCATCATCACGCGGATCTTCACGCCATCACCCTCGCTCTCCAGGCCCTTCGGCATCCACGACGGCGGGTTCCTTTGGCAAGGAGGTGATAGTCATATCCTTCGGTAACGAGGTGGACCAACAACCGCAGCAACAACGCCTTTTCCTGGCGGAGGCCGCTATATGGACATCCTAGCGCCGACACAATGGATTCGCGCTGGACAACTGCCGTCGTCGGTTGGGCGCAGTCCTCCCGGATGCGACAGAGGGCAATGCGGACAACCATAGCCTCCTCCATTCCGCATAGGACGACATCCTAGTCGATGGATCCAGAATGGTCGAAGTCAGATCCGCTGCCCGTCATGCATCGCTGAAAGTGAGCTTAGGGGCGGGGCGGAGGGGATTGGAATGGAGTAGAGTGCCTAGGGCTTGGTCCGACAAGAGGATGAGGACAAATATATATGGGATCGCGGTGGACCATCGTGGGACGGATCCAATGCAGGGAACGCGCATGGGCCTCCCTGTATCCACCCTAGATTTGGGCTTGATATGAGGGGTGCCGGCCAGCCCGGGCATTTGAGGCCGGTTTGACATATTGTCGAGGGCTTCACAATTTGATCCCACTCGGGTATGTTCCTACAAACTTTTTCTGGGGCCTAAAGTTGGCCTCTCATGATAAATGAAGTTATCATTGTACTGTTGTCAAAGTTGCAATCGTGTTGGTATCAAAGTTACCACATGGGAAGTCTGATATCAAGAGAATGATAACTTTATTACCTACTAGATGGCAATTATTAAGATGGATTGCTTGCCAACACACAATAGAGAATGATAACTCATTGTATTTGTGTCAAAGTTGTCACCTTGTTTGTATCAAAGTAATCAGGTGGCAATTTTAATATCAACAACATGGCAATTTTGTTTATTACCATGTAACAACTTTTAAGATGATTTTTTAGTCGAAACTTAAGCATATGTGACCAAACCTCTCGCCAAGACAAAGCCAACGGTAAAGACGGACCGTAAATCAAATACGTCATTTGGGAGTTCAAACAATTTAAAGTTTTCAAAAGAGCATATATGATGTTGATACTTCCTAGGGAACGTTTGCTCCCTATTAAAGACCAAAAGTTAATCAAATCATGTGCCAATCTTACATTTGAAAATGCCTCATTGTTGTGAAAATGAAATTAGCGGTTTCTGTTTGATGTAACGGTTCATTATGTTTTTGCTTGTGCGGGGAGGCTCTATGATGTTTAAATTATATTGATTCTGGTTAGTAAATCTTGAGGTAATTTTACAGCATTATCATGCAAATTGGAAATGCAAAATGGTGAACATGTGTACTATTACATAAAAGTGGCCTTAGTAATTAAGACTGCAAATTTCAATTGAGCATGTTTACGTTTCTAGCATGGTTTTACTTCTCAAACATTTGAAGGCAATTACTGGTTAAGGAAAACTATTTTTGGCTAGAAGAATATACAAAAGTTCGTAAGCTTATCTTTATTTAAGGAGAACGATCTCTGGCCACAAGAATGCATTTTTTTCCTTTCATACCGGTAGCTTTTTATCTAGCTTTCCTCAATACTTTTCCAATCACCATTGTTGAGCCTAACATTACTCAAAGGCACATCTAAATATTTGAAATGCACCGCCCCCTTTAATTTTCTTATGGGTGCCACCTCTACACATGTAAAAATGCTAGAACAATCAGTATTTTTCTCTTTAGCGCACCCAAAACAAAACATAAATCACTTTTATAAAAAATAACCCTCAATCCAGAAAATTGTCAAATCAATAAGACAATGTTCCTTGTCTTCATTTTCTTAGGGTAATGTTCCTTGTCTTTCTGACCGGCTTCTATGCAGATATCAATTCTTGAAATAGATGCCAGTCAGAATGTTCCTGCATTGACAGTAATACTGACATGCAAACCGCAAGAGAAGAGAAGATTCGTTGTAAAAGAAACTATATTCAAGCATGAAGTAATGCAGAGTATAAAGTGCGAACTGAGCGTGCGCTCAGATGATTAGGTTCTTTATGATGGAATCCGTCTATCAGAATTCAAGTCTGTGCCTTTAATTCAGACTTTTTGACGATATTCATTCGGTAGGAGGAGATGTTATGAGTTCATGAGTACAGGCAAGAGATAACCGGATAAGCCTCTCGAGCTGTCCACTCCAGTCGCCGGCGTGTGTGTGGCCACATTTCGGTCCAAGAAACGCAGCCAGAAAATCTCAAACTCAGAGAAATCAAAGCAACAAAAGGGTTAGCCAAATATCCGGCTCCATCCTCCTCCCAGCTGCTCTGCTCTGTTCACGTACGGTCTCACCCATCACACACCCACAGGCAGCCTACGCATCGCGCCGGTGCCCGCCATGGCCACATTCTTGGGCAGCACCCCGGCCTTCCTCGCCCGCCCCGCCGCCAAGCCGCACGTCTCGTGCGCGCCGCCCTCGCGCCCGCCCAGCGCCCAGCCGCCGTCCGACCAGCCCCCACCGCCGCCACAGCAGCAAGAACCCATGCAGGCGCAGGCGGCGCAGGCGCAGAAGCGCGCGGCGACGTCGGCGGACTCGACGGACTGGGTCGCGTCGTCGCTGACCCGGCGGTTCGGCATCGGCGCCGGGCTGGCGTGGGTCGGCTTCCTGGCCTTCGGCGTCGTCTCGGAGCAGCTCAAGACCCGCTTCGAGGTCGCCCAGCAGCAGGCCAACACCAAGTCAGCCGCCATGCAACCCCGACCCCTCACCTCCATTAATCATCATCCTCCATGCTCTCGTTAACCATGCCTCGTTCTCGCAGGGATGTGGAGGAGCAGCAGGAGGTCGTCCTGCCCAATGGAATCCGGTAAGCATGCATGCATGGCATGGCACCAGCTAGGTACGTACTACGTTCTTGGGAAGCTCGTCTGAGCAGCAGCAATGGTTCAGGTACACCGAGATGCGGGTGGGCGGCGGCGACGTGCCGCGGCCGGGGGACCTGGTGGTGATCGACCTGCAGGGGCGGGTGGCCGGCGGCGGCGGCGAGGCGTTCGTGGACACGTTCGGCGACGGGAAGCGGCCGCTGGCGCTCGTCATGGGCTCCAGGCCCTACACCAGGGGGATGTGCGAGGGCGTCGAGTACGCGCTGCGGTCCATGCGGAGCGGCGGCAAGCGGCGGGTGGTCGTCCCGGCGAGCCTCGGCTTCGGCGAGGACGGTGCCGACTTGGGCGACGACCACGCGCAGGTGCCCCCCGGGGCGACGCTCGAGTACGTCGTGCAGGTCGACAAGGTGTCCATCGCGCCGGCGTGAGGCTCTCCGGCGTGCCGGGCGTCAGTAGATAGATGATCGGCATGTGCCGTTTCAGTTTGTGTTGGACAACACATCGTGCAGATTCTATTTGAATCCTGATACTTGATGTAATTTGAATCCTGATAAATCTGAACCCACGCAAATATCACAAACCATCGAAGCCCGTTTGAGAATCAAAATTTCAAACGGAGTTCAAGTTCCCATATCGAAACTAGAGAAAATTCAGACTTTCATACAGGATATTGGTACAATAGAGTAGAAATAAAATCAAACTTTCACACTATTAACACAAGTACACAATATCCCTAAAAAGACAAGGACACAATCTACGCTTTTGAACAACCTGGGAGATAGATACATATGGACAAACTTCACTATAAACCCCTTGAAATCAATGGGAAAAGAATCACCCATCCAGAATAAAAGCAGTACATTACATGTATAATCACTTGTGATCAGCAGAACAATGCACATTCAGCACTCAGCTGACAGGGTCGCGTTCCGGTCCGGGGTTGTAGAGGGGCAGCTCCAGGAGGAATGCTACCTTGAACCAATCAGGCAGGGCTCCATACACGACCGGCGGCAATGGGATAAGAGGGCTGCAGAGGAACGCAACCGGTACAAAATTCAGTAAACTCCTCTGCGACAAAGCAGTGGTTGGGGAGAGATCTGGGAATAACCCGGTAAAAGAATGCTGCTTACCTTGTGGTTTTCTTGTATGTGCGGTATTCCTCTGACCGACCGAAGCGCTTATCGGCAGACGCCTTCATGACGAAATATAGAGGATGAGGTGCATTAGCATTGAGATAAAAGATATAGTAGCAAACTAGGGATGGGTTTCGGATGCACAAGAATAGAGGTTAACCTCAAGAAGTGGGATCCCACTAACGAAAAGAAGCAACAGCGTCAGGAAGATGGGTCCCAAGATTATGAGCCATTCAGCTCCTGAGAGAACCGGGGTTGATGCTACAAACACCCCCCACCAAAGGAACATCTGCATCAGATTAAACTGTCAAGCGTATGCCAGGATTTGTTTGACACGCCATATTGCAGTGCTCAGAATTTATATCATAAAGGGTTGGGTGGTGCACAATATAATGAGCTAGTATTTGGACTCCGTAATGATGTAGCATTCACTATGCACTGAGGTAACTATCTTGAATTATCACCAACAATAGGCTTTTCATGATGAAACCATGATATAGCACGAGAAGGTCAGCAAGCCCTTTAGCAAATATGTCAGACTTGTTTCTGTAGCAAAAATTGGCCTAGATTACTTGCTTGCTCAAGACTATGATCGGGGAGACTACAGAAGCAGTTACCTAGCGAGAAATGCTTTTTGACATGTGCAGCTACTATTTCACTATCGAACTATTGCATTACTAAAATGCTACAGTTGAGCTCCATCGGTTGATCGGTACATGTCTAACATAAAACCTAAGTGTGCATAGAAGTGCCTGCTCTGATTTAATTCGTAAACTGTAGCATTTCGTTCATGTAGTTCTCTTTCCTATTATTCTAAGCAATATGTTTCCCTCTTATTCATGTCCCTGTCTTAATGTAGGCAGGTGATAACTTTATCTAATTTGTGCACCTTACTTCTATTTAAATATAACTATTTTCCCATCAACTATGCCGGTGAACCTTCTTGTACAATCATATTAGCTGTAGTGGTGAATTATGAAGTTCAAGTTTATAGCAGTAAAACCGTGAAGCTCAAACACAGTTGACAATTAAAAGTCATAACAATTAAACCTAAAATGCCAGTAGTTATCATATTAGTATGTTTAGTTTGGTATTGCTTCCTTTGAACTGTCTCGGCTTTTCAACATCTGTCCTAGGGAAATGTATTTCACTTTCGTGAGGGTATTGCTTCCTTTGAACTGTCTCAACTTTTCAACATCTGTCCTAGGGAAATGTATTTCACTTTCGTGAGGGTATTTTGGTTGAATGTGAGCAACAGATTTGCGGTGAATGAAGGATGATAAATAGATTCATAGACCACGGCCAACTAAATCAAGGTTTTGATAGATGACATGTATGCAAAGAATAACCACAGTAAATTAACTGACCTCCCCAAAGTAATTTGGGTGGCGAGTATAACTCCAAAGACCAACATTACACCACTTTCCCCTATTGCTGGGAGAATTCTTGAATTTAAGCTTCTGCTGGTCAGCTATAGCTTCCACAACTAGCCCGATGGCCCACATTATCCAACCAATGATATCCCGAGCTTCAATTGAAGGGTTTCTGCTACTTGCATTCACAATAGTAACAGGCAAGCTGACAGTCCAAACCCAAACAGCCTGACCAAATCAGGGTAGAAGTCCCAGTGAGGTTCTCTTAAGAAATGCAATGATCATTTAACCAGCTCTAGTGGCTTGACATAAGTTGCAAAACTTACCTGAAAAGTCCAGAAGACAGCTAATTTTCCCAAGTTACCGCGCATCTCATCAAACCGTTTATCCTCTCCCCATTGCAAAATCCTAGAGACCAACAGGCAAAGCAAGCATTAGCGACTCACTTTCACAAGAACAACATGTTTTGATCCAGGCAACAGATGTCTTAAAAGTTTTTTCCACAAACAAGGAGCAATTCAGATTCCACTAGACATAGTCCAGTTGGGGCTGTTTGAACTATCAGCAGAATATATTGTTTTACAATAACATACCTCATTAGTAAAAACACGGCCAAGCGAAGTCCCCAGATTATAACAAGCACTGTCAACACAATCTGAAAAAAGGGGTATATGTTCAGACATGGACAAACTTCTTTAAAAAACCAATTGAGATGACATTGCTTCAAAATATGGACAAATCTATTGTCCAGTTGGTAACACGGAGGAATACCACTATCCTTTGATAGATATTCTATCAAATGAAATGAGGTTATCCTTCAGATTTATAGTGTCCCAATCTCTGTATTAACTCCATGGTTTCTTTGCAACTTGGAAAGACAAACGAGATTTAATTGGAACAGACATATGCCCGTGCTTTATTTCCCACTAAATGGGTTTGGAATGCCATTGTACCATCTCATGAACACGGTTACAAGTGCTGAGACGATTCTTTCTGCTTTATGAGCATAGACAGTGCAGAGATGCAATTATGCAAAGATTGCTGCAAATAAAATAGCATCCATGCTGAAGCCAATTCAACCGCATACCAGGGATGGTAAATTATTTTAAATCCAAACACGCATTAAACTCATGACAAATTCTATAACCAAGGTTATAGCGTGCTGGTCATGTTTCAGTAACTTAAAAGTAACTGTTCTAGCAAGTTGGACAGCGACAATGTCTAATCCAATTTTTTTGGAACTAAACATTTATACACAGTTGTATTAAACGTAAACAGCGTCATGTTTACAACAACTGAGTAAAAAAGTGAGCTGAGTTCTTACTACAAGTATTTACCTGACGGAAGTGCCATGTTCCCTTCAAAGCTGCTACCAGGACAGCGATTATGACAAAATTTGTACTGCCTGAAAGAAAGAACACAAATCACTGGAAAGGAAAGGGGTACTACGAAGGTATTCCGTTGCAGAGAAACTGAACACACGCTAGTGCTCAGACAAAGGGGTTCACCAGAGCACCTAGTATTTCTGAAGAAACTGCTTGCCTCCTAACTACTAGGATGAACAGGCAGCATCTAAATTGACGTGCATAACAAGATGTCAATCTTGGCACACGCACAGCATATATATTAAGATTCCGAGAAACAAAAACAGTAGAGATTGCCAGACAAGCTTTCTGCTGGGCTGAGAAATTGAGCTCATGGACAGTCTTTAACTAGTTTTTTTTTTTTTCAAGAACACTGTCTTTAACTAGATTCACCCGACAGAAATTAATACTAAGAAGAAGTAGGAGGTGGGTTGCCACCTGCGAAATCGGTGACCTTGTCGATCCGGAGGAGAGCTGTGATGATGAAGAACACCAGCTGGTACCCGACCTGACACCACAACCACCACCAAGAACACCAGAATGGGAACAGTTAGTAAACACGCCAGGTAACAGAGAGACGGAGACGGCGGGGGAGGAGAGGCGAGGAGAGGAGGCGTCGCGAGAGATTTACGGTGACGATGGCGGTGAGCGCCAGGAAGTGGGAGTCCAGCACTGTTCCCATCGCCTCGAGCGCCTTTTCTTGCCCGCCGGCCGTCAGTGGATTTGTTGGCCTCTTTCTTTATCCTTCTCCCTCTCCTTTTTTGAGAGAAGAAGAAAAACGAAGTGGGAAGCAAGCACGCGCGCCGGCCGGGCTTTTAACGGGGCTGGGAGTGGGACTGGGCTCGGTCGACGGCGGCGGCGGCGGTGCGACCCGGCGGGGCGCGTTGGAGGGGAGGAGGAGGACTTGTCACTTGTGGCTGGAGGCTGGACAGGGAGGCGGGTGATGCGATTGCGCGGCTGTGGGCTGGCCCGACGAGAGCAGCAGTGCGGCACGGGACCGTGGTGCGATCGCCTTCGAATCTCGGATTGCTTCACGGGTTCGGCCGGCGACTGTTCTCATGGTTTGGAGATCCCACGGCTGTGGCGCGGTCAACGTGAAAATTAGTCCTGGGTGAATGGCAAATTGAACCGCACTTTCACATGCCGGAGAGTTGGAAAAATTGACCATTGGAACACGAATGGTATGGTGGATGTAAGAGGGTTGGAGAGGAGAGAGTCGGTGGAATAGATTGTTGTATTGATTGTTGTATTGCTTATCCCCGTGGACTATATTGTGTACATAATTTGGAGAACACAATGACCTCGTAGAGATAAGCGTGTCCCTTTTTGATTCGCCGCTTGACTATCGTGAGGTGAATCCGATGGTCACATGGTGTTTTAGGAGGGTGGGTAGTGGGTTCTAAGAACACATGGAGAAAGTGGATCAAACCTGCTTAAGTCCTCTTCTACATCTGTGAGTACTTTCGGATCCAATGAATTCAATGTGGTACCTCAAAGTGCATGTACATGTTTTGACCGTATGGCATGTACCCGTTTTGCCATTCAATGGGGTATCCTGTATGTCTGTGGATCAGTTTGTATGTTTGAAGGGGAAGTTGATCTTCGCCCGGTTGTTATAGAGGCTCACCGCTTCCACGTTGTACACCCTCGCCGCCAGCTTCGCCGACTGGAAGGATCCAAGCTTGTACCGTTCCTTTATTTCCGAAACCCATGTCCTCCGTGATGTGGTACTTCCTCTTCGACGACGGCGGGCCGATGAAGGAGCGGGAGAGGTGGCGTCGCCGCAGGCTCGGATCGGTTGCGCGCCGCAGCGTGGATCAACGCTTCGAATCAACGGTGGCGACCTACGATGGCTAGATCCCACCATTTCGGGGCGACGCAGATCGATTGGAAGCATCGTTGGGGCTGTGGGTGGCTACGGTGCGGGCGGAAGCAGCGAGGGGGGGTGGATTTGGGCGGCGGCAGAATGGATGCGGTCGAGCGGGGGAGAGAGGCGGTCGTGGAAGGGAGCGATTTTTTTCTTGAGAAATGGCTTTGGTCGAGTAAATACACGCGAAAACCAACGCGAGGAGTAAATTTTTTTAGCGGCTAAAGCCGATGAGAGATCAGATAGATCTGTTTAACCCTTCCAAACCAAAATTTTACTCCTTCAACTGGTTTTAAAAGATCGGCTAAAGATGCCATTTTAGCATGGCTGTATAGGCCATAGGATGATGGAGTATTTACCCCTAATCATATCAAGAGAATATTCACCTCGACAGGGTTTTCATTGAACTCACCTTGAAATGTTCAGTACTGGTATGTAGTTACAAAATCAACCAAGCGATTACAAAAAAAAATGTTGTGGATATTTTTCTGACAATATTATAGGGGTATGGATGTAGCGGCGTCGTGTCAACTGTAGGTGTAAATGAGTGTACTCACAAGTGTTTTTACAGGTTCGGGTCCTAGTCGGAGTAGTTAATATCCTACTCATGTAAGGTTGTGATGGTGTCCTTGATCTTGCACGTAGATTACAAGTGAGAGTACAACCCTCAGCCCGGTGCCCTCCTCCCAACTGATATAGAATGCGTTAGGAGGGGTATCATAACGGGCTGGTATAAATATTATTCATGGTCTCATACACGACTGTTTCTTGATTATTATTACCGACAACTATCGTATCTAACTAGATATGGTACCGTTGGATAACAAATACCTTTAACATGTTGTGGTGATCGTGGGTGGATCCTCGTGTTGCCGACTGTAGGGGTTTGATACTCCTAGTCTTAGAGCATCTACAGTCGGGCGCCTTAAACCTGTCTCAAACGTCCGGGTGGACGACCCGGTCACTGACAAGGCATAAAAAGGCGATCCAGACGGACTCCTTAAACGGGCCTCAAATGCCCAGGCTGACCGGCACCCCTCATATCCAAACCCAAATCTGGGGCGAATATGAGGGCACCCGGGTGCATCCACCACGTCGGACTGGCGATGGGGTCCCACACGGAATCGCGCGAAAACCCGACGGTCCAACGCACGTATCCACCGTTGCCGCGTGACGCCGCTCCGACGGGCAGCGTACTATCCTAGCCCGGCTATTTAAGCCGACCACCGACACTGAAACCCTACCCATCCACATCCCCCTCCTGTCCGCCGCAGCCGCCACTTTCCGCTAGAAGCTATGCACCCATGTCGTCGGGGAACTTATCTAACGTCGGAGCACCGGCTGCAACTCCTTGAGCAGGTCCTGGCAAGGCTCGAAGCCTGGATAGCCGCGGGGCTACCTCCGGATGCGGTAGATCTGGAGGAGCACGAGGACGGGGAGGAGGAGGAGGAAGACGTGGGGGACGTTAGGGCCGCGGATCTATAAGTGGAGCAGGGAGCGATCCTCGATTCCCTCTGGTCAGAATCGGCGGCAGCGGCCAAGCGGCATCATCTGCAGGAGGCGGAGGTTGAGGATGCCACAGACGTCGACGAGATGCCCGTGGCTATGGATGAGGAGAAGGAGGAGGAGCCGAAGCCCTCCTACGCACCCATCTACCCAGCACCCGGCACAGATGTCATGGACATCTCCAACGATGAAACTTATATTAGGCTAGCGTGATGTACGTAGTACATAGAAACTCTTTTACATGGTTTATATGGATCTAGGGGTGAAATATGAGGTATTCGGATGCATAGCACCAAATAAGAGGCTTGACTAGTAAGTGCACGTGGACGCGTCCGGACGCATCCACGGGCGTTTGTGGGTCCGGATTTGCCAAGTTCGGTTGTAGATACTCTTAGAGGATGACCGAATGTTGATGCTTTCCCGTCTGGAGGTGCCGAGGTGCCATATCCTCGTGTATGGGCGAAGGACCCCTTAATAATTTTAGTGGGTGTGAGACTTTGGTTGGATGTTATGTCTTCATGGGCCCATCCCATAGGTATTTCAAGATTTATTAGGACCGCAATATCCGAGAAACGTTTTCTGAGAGCGTTTTCTCAGGGAAAAGGTCTATTTTAAACCCTGAATTGGTAGAGGTCCGGCGAAATGAACCCCAAAGTCCAAATCCAGATCGATTGCACCCTAATCTATCAATTCCCGGTCCAAATTGAACCTTGGGGTCGTCAGCCAAATGTGGATTGTCGACGTGGCAAGGCGTGGTCGGGATTGTTTGGCGTGCGAGATAGAAATAGACTAGGTCGGCTCACTGAGGCCCGTCTGGCAGTCCTTCGGGTAGGCCGAGGAGGCAGAGCACCCCTACACCGACCATTGCGGCAGGGCCCGACAGTCCACCTCGACCACCCTATGCACTCTTGCCCTTCCACCTCTCTCGCGCGACAACAATGGCGCCTGGCGGGTGATTGATAACTGATATGTCCATTTTGCATCA
>CBMN010040651.1:0-10391 GCA_000582825.1 Hordeum pubiflorum
GTATCATATCTGTTTCAATGAATATGCATGTTGTTATTGTATAGAAGTTGTATCTGTTAATAGAGCGAAAAACCCAAAAAAGCATAAAACACTAGTAGTAGCGTTGGGTCTAGGATTACCAACAGCGCGGGTATAACAGTAGCGCTCTTCTTCTACATGCGGTGCAAATAGTTACCAGTAGCGCCTGTCCGAGGCGCACTACTGATATGTGATTGTACCAGCAGCGCTAGTTAAAAATCACGCTACTGCTAAAAGTTAGTTGTAGCGCCGTAGCAGTAGCGCGGCTGCCCGCGCTACTGCTTGGCTTTTGACCCACGCTACTGCTAGGGTTTTCCCTAGTAGTGGGTGGCTTGGACATCCGGGGACCAGAGGCAATAAACTTGATGTTCTCTGGATAGGAGGAGCCAGATATCCGGGAGGGGCCCGGACATCCGAGCTGGGCTGGTAGGCCGGACATCTGGCAAGGGCCGGACATCCGGTCGTAGCAGTGGAGTGACAGTGTTCTCTGTATAGCCACCTCCCGGATTTCCGGCACTAGCCAGGATTTCTGGCCCACCCAGAGAGTTAAAGGCATGAAGAGAAAGGGCCAACATATCATTGAGAAGAAACTAGGATAGATCAAAATATTGACAAACAATTTGACGAGGTATTTGGAAATCATGATGATTTGAGCAAATCCATTACTACCCAATCGTTCCCCTCTTAACATTGCGGGATCCTTATACTCAAGAAAGCAAAATGAAGTGATTACCCTCTTGTATCTTCTTTCTTGAGACATATGCATTTTAAACGTCCATGATCCACACACATTCATTGTACAAAGACTAACACCTGAGATTTACTTGACAAACATGGTTAGTCCCCTGCATATACATTGTCATCAACATCAAAATATGATGTAAGGGCATGATTGCACTTTCAGTATCCACCCTACAGGTCCAAAACGATATTGACCAAAATTTCCACTTTTCCTAATCTAATATTGCGGATATGAGATTGACTCTAACTCCTTCCACCTTGATGGATGACAATACAGGGAGCCGTGAGTAGTCCCGATGGTGTGGTGCCCGAGACCGGAAGTACCATAGGGTATCACACACGAGGCATTTACCCAGGTTGGGGCCCTTATTATAGAGATAATACTCAACTCTTGCTTCAATTTGATTGATGTGGGAGGTCGCCTCATATGAGGGGCCTACAATGAAGATGGAGACAAATCTATCAAGACTAAGGTGAAGATTGTTCTCCCTCTGACTACCCATTTGGTATTGCCTTATAAAATTGATGATGTTAGTGAATATAGTACAAAACAAAAAAATATATACTAACGAATACGTCGAGATCACTACGAAGATGCATAGGCGTACATCTATATTTACAACAAAAAGGCAGTGGAGAAGTAGATGTTAGTGAAGACGTGCATATTACGCATATAGGTTAAACATCCCAACCACGAAATTTTTCCCGATCTAGGATCAAATGTATGATCCCTCTGTGGTATCCACGCGTACTGTTTCAATGATTCGGGAGCACTTTGTCGTCCAGGACGAAGGTTAACCAGAGGATAAGAGGTCGAGAATAACTGCATCCCCGTGTTTGTCGAGTTGTCGTGCAGCACTGACTTGACAGCTGACTACTTGATCGTCACATGATGAAGCATGGCAACAACACGGTCGTGCAGCGGCACATTTGATGGTCGAAATTGTGGCCAGAAGCTACAAACTGGCAGGACTATGACGTGCTTCAGCAAAAAAAATCAACAACAACTGTCCATTCAGGGGCTTCTTCTCAAGCAGGAGGGAGTGTCACACCTGCGTCTAAGGCCTTGTACACTGCTAGGTGCTTAGGAAGGTGCTTAGGAAAATAAAACAGATTTTTTTTTGAAGCACGAGTTCCTATTTCTACAGGAGAAACGCCTAATTAAGCGTCTACCTTCTACAAATAAGCATCGGTGCTTAAAAAACATTGATTTGTTTCTCTAAGCACCTCCCCTAAGCGTCTTGCATTGTACAAGGACTAATAACGGATGCATTAAAGATGCCTATAGCATGATGGGCTTTGGGCCGTCCGTGTGTTGGCTTATGGAGACGTGTGTGGCTCATACGAGTGTGGCCGTTTATGCGGTGTCGAAAGAGTAAGGGTGTTTATCGAATGAAGAGTGCCCTCCCTCCCGGAAAGTGCATGGATGAACCCATGGGCATATGAACGCACTTTGAAAAACCCATTTCTAATCCCAAAATTCTGAAATAAGTTTCACGTATACATCTTCACATTCTATGCGCGCACAGGAAATTTCGTGGAAAAATAACTTTTTGTTCGACCTGTGCAAAACAGACAAAAATATGTCGTGGAATGCTATTTAGGAGCATTGAAATTTGACTTTTTTACGGAGGCAAAATAAGAAAAAGATTTTCTCGCAAAACTTTGTACCGCGCACACATGTTGCGAATATGTATGCGTGAAATTTTGTTTGATTTTTTTTTACATTTTAAAACGTGTTTAAAATGCATTTTTAGAAAGCGGGTTCATATGCCCATGGGTTCAGGACGTCCACGCTCCCTGCCAGCTACCCAACTACGCCGCCACCGTGCCTTCCTCTCCTAAACCTACCCAACCACTCCGCCACCGTGCGATAGGATCCTTTTAATGATCAGTTTGTCACAAAATCCTATGTACAGAAACCACGTCAGTTAGTTTCAAATGGAGGTAATAGCAAGTTAGCTATAGGGGTGGCTCAAAGCTCTGGTTTGCACACACGCCAAATCATAAAACTTGTATCAGGACTTGTCTCCTACATATCTCATTCATCACGGGGTATTAACAGTATGACTCGAGTGCCCAACTTCTCAATCTTCTCGGCGTTTGTGATTAATTCAGACATAGCAGTAGTATTCTGCTCGAGTCCGGCAATTCAAATTGGTCAATACTTGCATCACATGTTGTGCACAATATAGTATCTCAGCAATTCAGATACAAAGAAAACACACCGGTTAAATCAGGCAGCAGCATAGAAGCGTGGCATTTCAACCCAGGTAAAACATTTACATCTCTGAACTTGTCATTACAAAATATCATTGTAAGTTCAGTCTTCAGGTGGTGGACAAAATGATCTTCAAGTCAGCATCTACACTAACATCAGTGAACTCTGTATGCATGTATATAGCTATTTAGGCATAGCTTGGCATTGCTGCGCTATGCTACACTAGCTGAAAAAGTACCTGAAGAAAGGCAGCTGTGTCTATTTTGTAAACAAACAAAAATGGACTGCTCGACCTGATTATTCAAATGCAACGCTGTCTCAAATGGAGCCTTATTTTCCAGCTGTATTCCTTGGAATCTGCAAGTAGGGGGTAGTACGACCATCCCAATTCTCAAGCTCTTTCTCATCCAGTGGAGTCCGGCGACCACATGTAGAGGCATCAAGCCCTGCTGTAATGTCAGCAGCATGGTGTTTCGACAGTTCAACGCATAAATTCATGCCAGAAGTCCTAGTAGCTGCTGAGTCTCAATGTCTTCTCAGATGTCTACCTTGTCTTCTTGGAACGCTTTGTATACAAAATCTTTAAAGCGCCTGGAATACTGTTTTGGATCTACTGCTGAAATAGACGTTGGGTCATATTGGAAAGACTTGTATGCGTGCTCAAGCTTTTTGCTGATATCATAGTCCTGAAGTATGTCTATAATCCCAAAGTACAATATAACATCGTACAACTCCCCGGTAGGTTCTCCAATAAGCTGTGGTTCACAATCACTCTTTCGAATTGTCAATTCAGCTTTTGTTGGCATGTTCGACCCGAGCTTTATCTTGGACAACCTGTCCACCCAAAGAATGTTAATTATGCTTGTGTTAGAACACACAAAGCATGAATAGGAATACCACCAAATATCTATACGAGATGTATATCTAAGGAAAAAGGGGGTTACATGAGTACTAACCAATGTTTGACTATTAGTTTTTTTAGGAAAGGCTATTGGTTCTTGATAAGCACCATATATCTCCAGCATTATTTATACTAGCATGTACACACGTGCAATGCACGATCTGACCATTACAAAGTGATTTTCGTAAAAGTAGATAAACAGTAGACTGCCTTGTAAAATTATTCAATGCAAAGGAAATGCAGAAATCAAATAATAGAAAAAAATGTAAACCCCATTGATTGTTGTTTGTAAAAACCAAAGAGCATGGTGCCAGTGAGAATTTTTGGGGAACTATAACCGGTGGGTCCACACGACGTAATCTAATTGTTTACTTTACCTTCCCTTTTTCCCATTCTGTCGTTCCATTTCTAGATATCTAGTGCTGCAAGCTGGCTTGGGAAGCATGGACATGTTATGACAAGGATAATGTGATGGTTCTAGAACACTACGGAAGCAGCTGCTGGCTACTGTTCATGCGAATCCCGCTACTCTCAACTATTGGATTTAAGATACCAACGGTTAGGATTGATGCTCTAGATTTATTCAAAACTGATACACAATATAGTGGTATATATTTATATATGAAGGGAATGGACAAATGATAGGTTGCAACAAAATATGGCCTCCGTGCGACTTCTAATCCTCATGGGGATTGTGGGGGCATACCAGGCAAACAACTGGGGATTTGTTATAAATTAAAATAACGCTCTAGTGAACCAAAGGCTATGTCCTACAAATGTTGCTGCATCTTGGATTGTCCTACAACCTGCTATCTCCTTCCTCCTTTTACTACCTTGCTTATTTCGCCTATTCTCCCAATGCAGAGTTATTTTTTTCAGAGTTAGTTGAACAATAAACTCAGATCAACGTGAACACCATGGAGGCATAAGCCATCTCAATATGATAAGTAGGATAAGATTATATTAGCACGCGCATGCATTACAAGTATGTGAATAAGAGCAATAATAATGGGCTTTAACCAAGTCTCTTATTTCACCTGTTTGCATCAGTATCTCCTCTAGATAGGTGAGGTGATAGGTGGGGTGATGATCCTCTGCTGCTATCACTATCAAAGGAACCTTCAAACAATGAAGTTTGTAAGGTATACGACAACAATGTCAAAATTTGTTAAAATGTTTTATTTTTTCAAACCAACCTTCAGTCATTATAACTCTTTTGTCCCTAAAATGTACGCCCACCAAAAGACTGTAATCCATAATGTTTTCCTGCTCGAGAAAATCGCAATCCTTGTCGACTTGTCTGCTTCAACAGATTTAACTTCGGGATTAGCTGGGGAGTAAAAATGTAAAATGTGATGACTTCTCACTGGTAGTAGCCTCACTCTCACTCACCTCTGGAACTCTTGGTACCAGTGTTTTTGCAATCGAAATATAAAGTTAAGATCAAGGTCTTTTAAAATAGTGTACTCATCTATTTCTGTCTGTGGCTTGTCAGTCGTACGTCCAAGGGATGAGCCTTTCAAATCAAATCTCCTATGAATAAAGTGATCAGAACAGAACAGATTTCCCATTATGACAAAACGAACCTGGATAATAGTAACAGCAAACAGATGATCAGACATACATTACAAGCTTATCAAATAGATGTAGCATGAAACCAAATATCTTTTAAGTCCTGACCTTCTTTTGGTTAGCTCCGGCTAACTTGACACAATGCAGACCAAAAAACTTGGTGACTAGAGTGTTTTCGAATGACCGGACATGATTGTAGTAAGCCCGAAGCATCTTCAGAAATATCTACACAACAAAGAAGTGTTCCATACATTCTGTATAAAACTGTTGGTTGTCTATGAAGTTCAGAAAACATTTAGACAGAGACAACAACCAAGCACAAACCTTTACTTCAGCTTTCTTCATCGTCTTTATCATGTACTGGTCATTGCTCGTGAGATAAAAGAAGCTTCCACTCTTACCAGGGGATGAAAGCTCCCGGAGAGCCTGGTCGCCACAAAGGGATAACATATAATCTGCTGCATCAACCTTGAACAACTTGCGCAATGTCCTGCAATTCATTTCATGACAAATTGCATGTGAATTGTAACTGAGCATAGATAAACGTTAATTAGAAACTGGAGTGATGACCAACCGGAATACTTGCGGGCAGTAATCTTTCCATCTAAAATCGCAAGAACTGTGTGGAGGGGTGTATTTTGAGCCTTCTGGAGGGAACCTTGTCCATACTTTCTCCTTTGGGTCAAAAGCTGATGACTTCAGATCAAGCGTAATAGGTCCTTGCTTTCCTACTGCGTGTCTATTCCACGCACAAGATAATAAGCACATGAAAAAATATATATGTTAGAAAGACATGTCATTCTGCTATATCGTCAATGAAAATCCACGTAGGGTTGTGCCTCATTGTGACCCACTATCCTTAGTTGAAAATGAAATGTTGTATAACATAATTTTTAATGACAATTATGACATGTGGGTCCCGCATTTGATGATTGGTCCTTTTCCAAAAGAACCCTTCCTCCCAAAACAACTCTCCCCTACCACGACAAAGTCCAGCCGTCGCCGCAAGTCCTCGCCGTCGTGGTCTTCGGGATTCAGGGCCTGCACCGGAGCAAGCTGCAACGGCGGCATGCAGCACGGGCACGAGCAACGGCACGGAACACCGGAGCAAGCAGCGGCGCGCAAGCAGCAGCAGCGGAGCAAGCACCAACCGCGCGCAAGCAGCAGCAGCGGAGGAAGCAGCAACGGCGCGGCTGCGCGCAAGCAACAGCAGCAGCGGAGCAAGAAGCAACGGCGTGCGCGGCACGCAGACAGCAGCAGCAGCGGTGCGGCAGCACACAATCAGTAGCAGCGGAGCAAGCAGCAAAAGCGCGGCGGCGCGCGAGCAACAGCAGCGACGCTGCAGCGCGCAAGCAGCAGCGGCGCGACGGCAGCAGTAGCCGCGCGCGTGACCCAGCCGCCGCACGGCTGAGGCAGACGCAGCAACACCGGCAGATGGCCACGCGCGACCCCCTTCCCCCTCTGGGCACAGTGGCCATGGCCGACGACGAGATCCCAGGAGCGCCGACGCGTCGTTCTTCAGTTTTGTGGAGGAGCTGATTGCGTTTTGGATTTTTTCTCCAAGGGTGTCTATGCAAAAATACCAGGGACAAACAGTTATGCCACATCAGATTTTGCGGGACCCACATGTCATAATCACGGTTAAAATGCATAACGAGGCCGATCAGTGTTTTCTGCAAAAGATTAGATAAAAATACAGTGGTTTCTGCCACAAATTCGTAAAACAGTGTTTTCTGCAGACCTATGCGCCAATGTGGTGTTTTTTTGCAATTAACTCAAAGCAAGAGGCTCCAAGGCGATTAAAATCTCAATAAATTTTTCCCAGCTTTGTTTCCGGTCGGATGCCTAGTTGACTACATGGTGACATTTGAATGGAACGGCAGACCATTACGAATCTTCTGTCTAAGCCATCAAGTTGCAATTAGCCGCCATTAATTCACGTTTGACCAAGTACAAGGATAAGCACTGGCCGCACTTTCGTGCTGGTGGGTGCTCTAGGTGTGGAGCTGTGTTATTGTCTTTTCATACTTAATAAATAGGCAAAAGGTCTGTCTAGTTTTGAAAGAAAAGAGACACGAATATACATTTGTTGGAGAATTGTCTGAAATCTCATGCTCCCTACATATGCAAACAATTTTGGAAATTGATTGTTCACGGAGAAGGTGCTTTCTACATATGCAAGTAATATTTGGACATTGATTGTTCACGGCAGAAGGTGCTTTCTGCGTATGCAATCAGTTTTTGGAAATTGATTGTTCACGGCAGGAGGGGGAAATCAATCTATTTGCCATTCATCTTTCAGATAACCGTGATTGTTCTCCAAAAAGAAGACTTTCATAAAAATCTGGTTCTTGGACAACTGCAGTTTCCTTTGTATCAAGAACCATGAAGATCAATGTACGAGGGCAGGTAGGGGTACCTGATACCGAGCTGGAGGTTGAGCATAAGCTCATAATTCTTGTGGCCCTTGGCGATGGTCTCGCCCTGCCGCCGCGCCGCGCGCGACCTGCCGCCGGCGTGCGGCCCCGTCGCCGGCGACGGCGGCGGCAGGCCCCTGCCCTCGCCGGCGTCCTCCACCCTCACCGTCGTGGCGCGCCTCCTCGTCCTCTTCCTCCCCGTCTCCCGCCGCCGACCTGGCACCGTCGCCTCCGCCGAGTCCCCTCCGCCTCCTCCTCCACAATGCCGCACGTGGTGCCCCCATCCAGAGGAGCCCCCTACCCCCTGCAATCTCGGATCTTTTCAAAGTTTCTCTCTCTCTCCTCCCACCCGGAAGTTTTGCTCGGCCCGGACGCCGAGCTCGCGCGCCCGTACGTTCGCTGCCCTACGAGCCGAGGTGTGCTCTCCTGGTCTGTCTCCGCCACGTGCCGTATCACCAGCTTGCAGCCACTGTGGGCCGTACAAGGATGTCGGAACTATGTACAGATACATAATCAGACCTGGCCAAACGGGCCCCGGCCCGTCATGACACCATTATTAGCCGGGCCGTGTTATGCCGGCCCACGTGTTGACCCCTTCAGCCCAGGCACGGCCCGGGAGCTATACGGGTCGGCCCGTCGGCACGCTAGGCCCGCTGGCCCGTTAGACTATTAGCCTTTTAGGCTGGTTTTTGAGCCAATTTTGACCTGCTAGGCTATTTTGTACTCCATCCATCCTAAAATAAGTGTTTTAACTTTATACTAACTTTAGTATAAATTAGGACATATGCCCATGCATTGCAACGGGAGGAAAAACACGTGCTCTAACCGAATAAGCATGACTCAATACCTTTCACAGCCCTGCATCTTCTATTTTAACACGACACACCATCATCCCGCCGCTTATCCTCCATCTCATCCTCTTTCTCACCCTCGCCATCAACAGTGTTCGCAGTCTGCACCTGATCAAAATGCTCCGAATGTGGTCAATCCCAAAAGGCAAAGAACTCGGCCTGTGTACGACATACCTGACAGTGAACTGTGTCAACACAAGGGAATGTTTAAAACTTTTGAAATTAATACCATTAAACAAAAAGTTAGCCTTAAATTCATAACTAATCTAGTTCATGTTTTAAATGAGTCACAGAAGTTATAAAATTAGAAGACATAGCATATAGACTACAGTGCCTGATGAATTAGCTAGTATGTCTGATCATTATTCCTCCCATATAGCGAGCTAACTGAAACTCAATACAACATACTCCATTCGTTCTTAAATATAAGTCTTTTGAGATACTTTATTATGGATTACATACGAATGTATGTAGATATATTTTAGAATATATGTTCACTTATTTTGCTTCGTATGTGTCCGTAGTGGAATAATCTCTAAAAAAACTTATATTTATAAACGGAGGGAGTACATCTGTACTTGCCTCTAATTTCTCTGCATGCAAAAGAAAGTTCTACAAAGAAAGGTTGTCAGGTGTGTCTTATCTTCTTTCCATACAGGCTTTGTTTACGACAGATGGCTATATTGACTTGCAATACTACAAAGTAGGGAAATTGCAATAAATGACTAACAATAAGTTAAAAACAACTATTGGATTTGAGAAAGCCACCAGCTATCATTGCAAAAGGGATTCATATAGGTAATAAAAAGTCAAGTAAAAACAAAAATATGGTAAATTGTACCTTTGTTACTGCAATAAGATTTACGTGATGTAAGAAACTTCTGTACCTGTCCATAGCGAAGTATGGCAGCACATGAAGCCAGCAGCCAACAAACCAGCTTTGACCTGTCAAAATTAGATCCTAGATGAATCCCCAGCATCACTTGTAAATCAAAATCGGAAGCTTCTTCCACAGAGCGTATATGCCACAACATTGCAAATTAGCACACGCTTCGCAGCAGTCAATAGCAGCAACAGCTGGTGCATCCATACTTTGTGGAGGCAGCGAGGTGCTCGTCCACAGCTAGCCATCGATGTCATCCATCCACCGCGTCCACGGCAAGTAGCGTCGAAGACCACGACAAAAACGTCCTTTTCTCTTTCCCTCACTTCGCTTGGGCATCATCGTCGGCAGACGGCAAGCACGACCGGCAAGTTCATGGCCTAGCTACAAAACTTGAGATCATGGCCGCTTGCGGGGAACTGGTCTGGGAGAAAGTTGTATGATTGGATACGTGAAGACCACCAGCTGGTCCTACGTGAACGCCACACGATCGTCCAGCAGCTCCCTGTGACTTTATCCTGGAGCTCGAACAGCCCAAGACCTACATCCAGGTTAAAATACATGCGCCAGCTCTAGAGGGAAACGGTGGTGATGGTGCCGCTTACCGGAGCGGAACCGGCACGGATAGGACAGACGATGATGCGGAGCCGCTCCAGACTCCAGTCCAACAAGCCCCGAAAGCGTGCGTCGGATGGCGTAATCACGCAGGAGCGTGCCTGTCACACCCTGTGTTTAGCCTCATGACAAAGTTAACATGGCTCAAAAATTAGGGCCAATTAAAACTTTT
>CBMN010040663.1:0-10312 GCA_000582825.1 Hordeum pubiflorum
TGTACTGGTTGTAGCCGCCGCCGCTACCAGCAGGGTGGCCGCCGCCGCTGCCACCATAGTGGCTGCCACCACCGTAGCCACCATTGTAGTGGCCGCCGCCACCGTAGCCATTGTTGCCGCCTCCAGCGAAGTGGCCGCCGCCACCACCCCCACGCTGTCCTCCTCCTCTGGAGGCACCACGGGAGCCAGATCGGGAAGCACCACGGCGTCCTCGCGAGGCTGCCATGGCAGTGGATTTGAAGGAGTCGGCGCCGGTTCCGTTGAACATCTCCATCCGCCGATCAAAGTTAGAAACCATGCTAAAAAGATCATCAGTAGAGAGGGGTTCGGTGCGGACATCTAGGGCTGAGACAATGGGTTGATAGTCCATGTCCAACCCACCGATGATGAAAGAGATAAGCTCCTCATCTGAGTTTGGTTTTCCCGCTGCAGCTAGCTCATCCGCCAACGAGCGCATGTATCCGAAGAAAGCGCCGGCGAACTGAGTGCGTGCCTTTTTGGGCGTTGATGAGACTAGTGCGGATGTTGTTGATGCGTGATCTGGATTGAGAAGAAAACATGCTAACTACGGCTGACCATAGCGCATGGGATTGCTCATGTGATGCAACTTGGATGAGTACTTCTCGGGATAGGTTGTTGAGGAGATAGGCAAGAACTTGCTGGTCCTCTCGGTGCCAGATTGTATGAGCTGGGTTGGTGATGGTATGGTCTTTTCCTTCGGCGTTTTTGGTGGTGATGATTTTGGGTGGTTCGGGTGCGAGATTGTATGAGCTGGGTTGGTGATGGTATGGTCTTTTCCTTCGGCGTTTTTGGTGGTGATGGTTTTGGGTGGTTCGGGTGTAGATTGATCTAAGTATCCGTACATGCCCGCAGCTCTAATCTGCGATAGCACCTGAGCTTTCCATAGCACAAAATTTGTGCGGGTAAGCTTTTCAGAGACTTGAGAAGTCAGTACGGAGGAGGATGATGAGTAGGACGCCATGGCAGGAGAGGAAGGTGGTTCGGCTAGATGTGTTGGAGAAGAAGGGCTCTTGTTACCATGTGAAATAATGAAGCGTCTCAATCTCCCATAGGGAGACCCGCGTATGCTTATATTGATCGATAGGTTGAGTACATCGTGCAGCGCACGTCAGGAGATTACAAGCGATCGAGAGAAAAGGAAGAGACCGGCTAACAGAAGAAAAGGAGATAGAGAAAGTTTAAACAGAAATATCTCTAACCCTCTAACTACCTAACCGGTACACTAATATATTTAACAGGTTGGGGCTAAAGGCTTTGTTGTTGTTGTAAATATTGGGTGTTTTTTTCTTTATAGCAAGTACCAACAGTCTCACAACAGCAGTCCTTCATGCAGCCTTGTGTTGATCATATTTTCCCTCAACATGTGTTATCCATTTTGCTTTTAGATTCCCAAACTTTTGGTAAGGTACAAAATACACCTATCAACTAAATTAAACCTGCATCCATTTTATGTCTGTATAAACCTGGTTCAATGCATGCTTTCACTGAAACGACAGTGCTTGCTACCATTTCTACTACCCTACTTTCCTTGGGCCTGGCATATTAAGTGCGCTAGAATCCAACAAAAAATCATTATTGAGCTTGCCTACATTGACTTGGAATGTTAAACATGATGTACTCATATTCGCTCCACATGGTCATGTATCAGCTGCGTCTACTGTCAGTAGCTTACTAGTTGTTTGGAAACCCCCCTCCCTCTCCCTTCCGTCCAGTGTGGTGTAATCTAATACATAGAAATCATGCAATCCTGATCCACAGACTATTTGCATATTTTGTTGCTCCATCCACTTGCAGTTTGCGCTACATTCTTGAATCTTGACTATTGATTTCTTACTTCCCCTGTTAAGCTATCATCAGACTGGATATTTATTGTGGAACTTCATGCTGTGTTTTCAGTGTGAAATGACAGGTGTTGTGGTTGATGTGGGTGACGGAGCTACCCACATTGTTCCTGTTGCTGATGGGTATGTCATTGGGAACAGTATCAGTTCTATCCCACTTACAGGCAAGGATGTTACCCAGTTTATTCAGCAACTTATGAAGGTAGTTTCCACAGTCAGAAGATAGTACTTAACTTTTTTTTAGCATCAGAAGGAAGTGATAAAATAGTTATGAATAATGTTCTCAGTCATGCGCATTGAGACAACGACAGACTGAAACTCATGTTTATCCTCACCTTGCGACTAAGGAAAACAGATCACCTATATGAAGGACATGCATAATTTTCTTATTTAGCTTCAAATAATCATATAGAGAAATAGACTGAATGACCACACTGTACTAAGTTATCGAACTTCCAATTCTTGAATGCAGGAAAGAGGTGAACACATTCCACCCGAAGAATCTTTTGATGTAGCAAGGAGGGCGAAGGAAATGTACTGCTATACATGTTCGGACATTGTGAAGGTATTAAGTACATCTGGCGTTACTATGCTGCTTGTAGTTGTTGAACATCTATAGACTATCTGTTATTCTGTTTTCCAGAAAAAATTATGTCTATAGAAAAGAAGTTTCCTCTTTTGTTCTCAGCTGAACAAGGTTTTTGTAAGCAACACAGTTAGCAACCTGTACTAGTACAGCAGATAGCACTCAGGCTTATGCATTGGCATGTTAACACCTTGCTGGCAGGACTTGATTGTGTAAACTCCCTGCTCTTAAGATGTTTTGTTGGATATTTTTCCTCTTTAACATTTTCTGCCACTTCTGATTGTTAAATTGTTATCTTTTTTTCTAGTCTGCTCTAAATCATTTTTTTGAGCAAGAAGCAATCCAAAAAGAACAATATTCATATTACATCTTCGTGCTTTTTTTTGTTTCAGGAATTTAATAAGCATGACAGGGAGCCCTCTAAGTACATAAAACGCTTGACTGGCATCAAACCCAAAACGGGTGCTCCGTACACCTGTGACATTGGATACGAGCGCTTCCTGGGCCCTGAGGTTAGTACACTGATGTGTTTCTGTAGTTACTTCTGCGTTGTCATGTCTTATTTAGGCTCGTCTTTTACCACACCTATAAAACTGGCGTCATGTGGACGCCTCATCAGCAAAAAACGCTTTCAAGTTTAGGGTTTGTTTTGGATCGCTTGAAGTTGGTGAACATGAGGCAAAGTTCAGGGAGTTACACTTATAATCTTTCCTTCTTTTCCTACTTATAAAGATTGGAGTTGGTGGTGAGTTCACATATGGCTCCAACATCCTTTCCAAATAAACAAATACACGCATCCCCACATGTGGAACTAGCAATTTTCCTACTTATAAAGATTGGAGTTGGTGGTGAGTTCACATATAGCTCCAACATCCTTTCCAAATAAACAAATACACGCATCCCCACATGTGGAACTAACAACCTTCCAAGAGACATATAAAGAAATGTACTTTACTCACATGTGGGATCTATCATAAATAAATAAATACACTACTTTCATGTGAGACCAACTTTTTTTGTAAAAGGCACAAATAACAAAGACAAAAATGTGACTTCAACTCAAAATCGATCTTGGTTTTAGTTCTCTTCCCAACCTACTATGGTCATTTAAAATTCTCTGACGCTGCATGTCTCTCACCGTATTTTTGCTATCTTTTCCAATCGTAAATCACGCAATAGTCATAAAGAACACTAATGTTATTTCACCACCTCTAAGCCAATAGTTTTGTGGCAACACACGGGGATCGTGCTAGTAATAGTAAAAAGTAAAACTTGACATCACGGATACTGGATAGTAAAATGCAGTCTTATTTGATTTGAAGCCCTTTCTTGTTTCAATGCATATGTTGCAGACAATATATTCAGGAGGATTTTGAAACTTCTTCGCGATATGTTTCAATTTCAAAGCTCGTTTTAGATCAACTTTCTCAGAGTGCTGCCTAATATCTGTAGTTTCAGGAGGATCTTGAAATTTGCTTGCGATATGTTTCAATTTCAAAGCTTGTTTTAGTTTAATTTCTCAGAGTGCTGCATAATGTCTGTAGATATTCTTCCACCCCGAGATTTACAACAATGACTTTACCACTCCTTTGCAAGATGTTATAGACAAGTGCATCCAATCATCCCCAATTGATACAAGGAGGGCTCTTTATAAGGTTTGTACATCAAAATCTTGTTTTCGCTGACATTACAGTATTTTTTAATGTGCTGTCAATGTCACAGAATATTGTCTTGTCTGGGGGCTCAACTATGTTTAAGGATTTCCACAGAAGATTACAGCGGGACCTGAAAAAGATTGTCGATGTACGGGTCCGTGCATCTAATGCTCGACTTGGTGGAGATGCCAAGGTATAAACTTTCCTTGTTTGCTCTTTTCCTCTTTCTGGCAGCAGAAAGCAATGACTTTGTTTGTACTTTCGGAACTTGAAAATTCAGCTAAATTTATTGGTTTCAGGCTCAACCCGTGGAAGTAAACGTGGTTAGTCATCCAATTCAAAGATATGCGGTTTGGTTTGGTGGATCGGTGCTTGCATCTACAGCAGAATTCTACGAGGTATTCAAACTTTGTCTCCATACAGCAGTAAGAAAACTCGTGTCTTTACTACTTATAAAGATTGAAGTTGGTAGTGACTGGTGAGTTCACATATGGGTCCAGCATCCTTTCCAAATAAACAAATACACGCATCCCCACATGTGGAACTAGCAACCTTCCAAGAGACATATAAAGAAATGTACTTTACTCACATGTGGGATCTATCATAAATAAACAAATACACTATTTTCATGTGAGACCAACATTTTTGTAAAAGGCACAAATAACAGAGACAAAAATGTGACTTCAACTCAAAATCAATCTTGGTTTTAGTTTCTCTTCCCAACCTACTATGGTCATTTAAAATTCTCTGACGCTGCATGTCTCTCACCGCATTTTTGCTATCTTCTCTAATTGTAAATCATGCAACGGTCATAAAGGACACTAACGTTATTTCACCACCTCTAAGCCAATGGTTCCGTGGCAATGCACGGGCATCGTGCTAGTCACCTGAAATTTGTTAGTGTGTTTAGAGTTTTGCTTCTGTCCCCGCAAAAAGGAAAATATAAGAGTTTTGCTTTGGTACCCCCTCCCCCTAGATCACATCAAAATGGTACTTTCGTGCTGAAGTGATTATGAGATTAGATAGAAAATCATGTCAAATGCACCGGGAGCTAGGCCCATAGTGTAAACTCCAATGTCCAACAACAAACACCGTCTTCATCTGTGTCATCTGAAAATACTTCCTCCGTCAGTTTCGTACGATGGCGTTTTTTGAGGAAGTGACAACTCTTTGAAGCATTGTGAGCCTGATCCGTGATATCGTGCCATGCCCCATCCGTAAAGGAATTAAGGCCAATCCGTGGAAGTCAAACACATACATGAGCTCCCAGTAAATCACAACAGCTACATGCGCTGGGCTAGAAGTCACATCGCTGTCTCTGCACAACCATACCCTCTGCGTCAAGCCGCCGTCCATAGATTGCATCTCACCGCCGAAAGCAACCATGCCGGAACGGGAGGTCGGCCGATACCCGCCTCTGTTGCAGAGCCAAAACTCCACATGAGGAGCCATATGGCAGTCCCTCGCTATCTACGTTCAAGGCAGCCGGCGGCGGATCAGGTTCATTGCTGCGATCTAGCCGGCTCGAGTCACCGGCCACCAGAAAAGCCCCTGCATAAAGTTGCGCTGGCCATGCCAGGCGGCCACCGCTGCTGCACAAATAGCACCAGCACATCTGCGTCTCCTCACGCCGTTCCTTTGAGTTTGAGGATGAATTCCCATGCAGTACACTATTTACGACGAGGTTCCCTTCGTGGTAGCTGCAACCTTTCATCGACCTTGATCTGCTGCTTTCTCGTGCCATGCCTCATCATCGTTAACGCCACATCCGTCTGCCTGACGGAGGATGACAGCACAGCCCCACCGCCGCCGTCGGCCACGTGGGGTTTGCCCCATGGCGTCCTCCTGTGACGGCGAGGGGAGGAGAACGAAGATGGGAGGGCTCCTAGAGGAGGAAGCGGTCGCCACCCATGTTGCGATTTAGTTTTGAGAGGGCTGGCCAGTGGCCACAATTAAGTACAGTAGATTTTTTTTAGAAGAACAGTACAGTAGATTATACTATCGTTGCAATTAAAACAGCTAATTTTAATCTTGACTAACGGGTATGTTGGAGCAAGTAGTTTTGAAAGTGGACTCCAAAGCCTAAACATCATACTGAAGCATCTTTACTGTGATTTGTTTTAACTTGCATTGTCAGTATCTGATCTAAGCTAACTGTCATATTTTTTTTTCCTCCAACAGGCTTGCCACACAAAAGCAGAGTATGAAGAGTACGGTGCAAGCATCTGCCGATCGAATCCTGTTTTCAAAGGGATGTACTGAAATTTGCGCATGAAAGACTAGGCGTCACAGATAGCATCTCCATGCAATCAGCCTGATGAGCCTAGCTAGCAGTAGCAGGCTGGCAGCATGGTAAAACTGACACCGGAGGCAGGCTCTCTGTAGCTTTTGTTTGTACACAACCAGCGTGCACATAGAGATAAACAACATTTCGCCAATACATCTTTTGTATACTGTACATCTGTAGAATGGAGCTGGTAGTGTAGCAAACAGGAGGACTCGTGACCGGATGGCGCTGGCGGTGCCTGAGCGGCACATGCTAGCTGTTGACTGTTGTATAATCTTTAGTACTCGTATCACCGTAAACTGAACAGTTTTTTGTGGGTGAGCTGGTATGGCTCCTCGTATTTTCCCGTGAAGTTGTTGCCACCGATTTTCTAGGTAGTGGAAGGTTTCAGTTGACATCGTAATCATGATGTATTTATTATTTATCTATAAAAGGAAATATGGTACTCCCTGACAACATAGCGAGTCTGCGCGTGCACCCGTCGATCGATCTTAATTAGCTGCGTGCAGTCACCCAGATATGCATTTTCACCGTTTAGTTAGATATAGATTCGGCCAGTGCGGATGCAGTTAGGTCCGTGATCAGTTAGCCGGCACCAAGACGGCAAGGCAATGCACCGAATCGGTTGCCGTCCGGAAACCCTGGCTGGTTATTTGGTGGTAATTATCCGTGCGTTGTAATAGCATCTCCTCCAACAGACCCGCTAGATAAGCGGAAAAAACAACTATATAGCGCACGCGCTATCAAAACTAGTGTTCCAGCAGCCGCGTTAAAATCCCGCGTGCGGTAAACGAGGTGCAGTGCGCTGGGTAAAACGGCATCGCGCGCTGTGTATTTGGTGTGTCCGCTTGCGCGCGTTGCAAAATCTAAACTGCTGTAGATAGGGCCGCCTGATTGGGCGTCATATTTTACAGCGTCTCTTGGAGCAAACGTCCTCCAACGCGCTAAAAAATGCTATTTCAACACTATAAATTTTATAACGCGCGCGAACGCGGGTGTGTTGGAGATGCTCTAATAGGTGTAAACACTCTAGAACCATGATAAGGACCGAACTTCGGTCTGATGATATGTCATCCTGGACCCAACCAGTCATGTGATCGAACGAAAAAAGAGCCCGCGATTGTTCGCGCTACCACGTGGCCCGCACGAACGGTTAGCCTTTTTTTTTTTGAGGATTAACCAAGCTTTATTCATCAAAATCCACTGATTGTGGGATACATATTGGGTCATGCGGATGGCAGAACCACACGTGACGCCCCAGGTCTAACGACAAAGAATGTTTGGCTAACTTATGAGCTTCTAAGTTTACATCGCGACTTTCAAAAGTAAAGCTACACTGAAATAAACTAGAAGCTATGATTTCACTGATGATTGCTCAATTCCCTCCTCTGAATCTATTGTTTATTTCTGCAACAACTTGTTTGACGTCAAAAACGACGATCACTTGATGCAAATGAAGATCCTCCGCCAATGCAAGCGCCTCTCTGCATGCGATCGTTTCCAGGATCATTGGGTCATCCACTCCGCCAATGACTAGTGAAGAACTCTCCAGATAGTTTCCTTGATCATCACGACAGACGGCAGTAGCGACTCCCCCTTTTCCCCTTGACACACCTACGTCAACATGTATCTTCGCATAGCCTGGTGGTGGTGTTTTGGGGCGGTTCGGACGAGCCCCTCCAAGACGGACTGCCTGAGTTGTTGTTGGTGTCTTGTCCTTTATCATATCAAGTTCGGCAATGAACATTTCTATAAAAGCATGTATGGACTGTGGGTTTTGGAAGACTCCTTCGTGGATTGCTTTACGTCTTGCCAACCACGAACGGTCAGCCAGCTGGACTCAGTAGGCCTGTGTCTTTCGAGTTGGATCTTATCGACCAACATTTGGTAAACGTGCAAAACAAAACAACAATACCTACAGTAAGAATTGCCATGATACATTACAAAAAGGTTTTAAAAAACATGATATTGCCACGTTGAACTACAGAAAGAAGATCATACGTGAAAAAATGTGCATAGTACAAATTGTACAAAAGAATTTGCCATGGCAGCTGCGTATTAAAAATGACAATTGTGCGAAGAATGAATTTGCCATGGTACATTTTTTTGTAAAATTGCCATGGTAAAAATGTTACGTAGATCACAATGACATACATTTGTCGTGTGACTATTCCATTATATGCTCAATGAACTAGAACTTTTAGGCGCATATTAAAAAATATGTACAAAATTGCCATGGGAGGTACATGTTGAAAATTGCATTATATTTTTATATTATAACTTTGCCAAGTGTTATGGTGTGATTGATTTTTTTTAACAAATTTACCGTGGCGAAAAAATATGGTTGTGGCATTGCAAAAGTTGTAATGGTGACATGGCAAAAGCTATGGTGGTCACATGGCAGAAGCTATAAATACTTATGCAATGGCAAAAGTAATTCTGGCATTTTTGTTGTACTTTTTAACAATTTCCTAAGATATTTGCCATGTGGTTTTACCAAATTTTTCCATGTTGCTTTACAAAAAATTGCTATGTGACCATGAAGGGAAAAAAGCATGGCATTTTTTGAAAAAAAAGAGAGTGTTGGTTACATGGCAAAAGTGTTAAAACTTTTTTCCATGGCGAAAAGTTCAATGAGTTTGTCATGGTAAAAAATGTGTTTATGGCATGGCAAAGTTGAATTGATAACATGACAAAAGTCCAATATAGCTTTTGCCTGGCAAAAGAAACATATAAAAATTGATATGGTGTGATTGAATTATTTGCCAAGTGTTATGACCTTGGATATGCTTGATCAAATTGGTTTGCCAACCTTGTGAGTCTAAAAGTCTTAATGAAAGTATGACAAATTTGTGTAAGTAAACATGGTAAAATCATAGCAATTACTCCAGAATTTTGTCATTGGCAACTACTCATAGTAATTATTTCCAGGGCCAACTAGTCATAGCAAATCTGCCATGGTAGCTATTCCAGAATTTTTCCATGGCAACTAATCATTCCATGGCAACTACTAATAGAAATTCCGCCATGGCTACTTTTTGCTAAATAAAAATGCAGAAGTATTTACTAAATTTACCATGGCAAATAAAAAGTAAAATTTTCATGCGCGATAAAAGTAAAGTTGCCATGTATGTAACAAGTAAATTTGCCATGTATATGAAGGTACAATTGCCATGGCAAATTAAAAAGTAAATTTGCCATGGCAAAATAAAAGAGAAATCATGGATATGAAGTAAAAATTGCCATGGCTATAATACGAAATTTACCATGCTACAAAGTAAATTTGTCATGTTCTTAAAATGTTAAGTGTTAGGAATATCGAATTTTCAGAAATAAAAAATTAGTCATGGTATTGAAAAAATAGCCAATTTGGCATGATCTACATGAATACACAGTAAGGATTGCCATCTCGCTATACAAATGGCAAATTTGTCATGAAGGCATCCTATAAAAAAACATGTTCGTGCACATCAAATACTGAACATCTACACATGCATCTTGTTTAGTTGAATTTAAGTGGCAATTTACACAGAGAATGTAGCAAAACCAGGATCACCATTGATGCATATATTTTTCCCCTGCTTTATTTTCTATTAGTTTACTGTGGGAAGATCAAACATGTAGGAACTCGCCATTTCCTTTGAGCCCGCATTTTTATCAGTTGTCATGGCAACTTCCCTAAATAATTGCAACTATATAAAATGTCAAACACACTGTTTCCAAGGCAAAAAAATTACATGAAAAAATGTGATGGAAAATTATTTCTAAAACTCTCATGACGCATACAAACTACTTGCCATGGTGCTCAAAGAAACACATCATGGCGACAACCTAATTTTCCATGATGTTAGTTGCTACTTGTAAACTGCGTTGGGATTTTTTCCGAAGAGGAGGGGAAATGCAACACAATAGAGATAAGTAT
>CBMN010040665.1:0-13765 GCA_000582825.1 Hordeum pubiflorum
TGTATTGTGATGATATCCATTCTTGTGAAGCGACTTGAAATGCGCTTCTATCCTTATCATGGCCCTCGTGCCCTTCATGAGGATAGTACCGCATTTTGAGTGTGGCACCCCACTAGTACAACGCCGACATTTAATATCATGATCACGTGGTTAACATGCGGATGTCAAGGTTGATGAGGAAGTCTGCGCAGGACCACCAGGTGCGCTCTTGACTAATGGTGGTGGTGTATGTTTTGTAGTATCTCTAGTGAAATTTGAGGTTGACCCGGACGATGGTGTAGCAAGACATCTAGTGGTAGAAGAGGCACCCGGTGTCCATGATGAAGGTTGACCTGCAAGAAAGTTAGTCCGCACCATCGCATGTCGATCCTGCACTTCACGTTCAGATTTGCAAGCAAGATGGAATAAATGAGTGGTATTGTTTTACTCCTTAGTCCTTATACTCTAAGATGGTTTAAATTTCTCTGTTTAACCCACCCATGAAACGTGCAAGTTTGTGGAGGAAAGTTGTAGGGGGCTGGGCCAGAATTACATATGTTTCTCTCCTCTCCTCTATCTATAGGAAGATGTGCAAGGAGTGCATAGGTGTAGGGCAAGGCTGTCAACTTGAAATATAATGCCATGGCAACTCAAAATATGTTGCCACAACAACTTATTATGTTTTTCCATGGCAACTTAAAATATGTTACCATGGTAACTAAAATTATGTTTTAGCATGGTAACGTATTAATGTTTTCCATGGCAACTTAAATTATGTTTTTGGATGTATCCTTCTGTAGGATGGCCAATTTATCATACGATTGGAGGCATTTCATAACGCATGGCAACTTCATACATTATTCAAGCCATCATTTGTTCTTACAAATTTAGAATCATGGCAACTTTTGTATGATTGTGTATATATATGGAATTGAATATGTGCTATTTTCTATAATTTAGACAATGACAAGTTTCATCATTCTCAAACATATAGGTTGTATCTCATGCCAACTTTTCTGGGAGTTTCATGTATGAATAATTTAAGATTTTCAAGTGGTGGATTTATTTTTTATGGATGGAAATTTTGGCACAAACAACATTGTTACTTGCCTCAATGTGATTCTCTACTTTTTCCTAGTTAGTTTTCTTTCCCAATAGTGATGGCACAAACAAACATTATTACTTCTCCAAGCATCCAAAACACGGACGGCATGGTTGTTCCTAGTGACACATAGAGTTCCTTGACGAGGTAGTAGCCAAGTCTCATCGAAATACATAGGAAATTTGAAGAGGAGCTACCCATTTCCTTTTGTTGATTGTGGATCTATGTGTATCTTTGCTTTGGATGCTTGGTGAGCACATGTTGGTTTGTTGATTTCTTGTGTCTTTCCTCTTTATCCCTCCAGATTGTGAATATTGGGCACAATTGGGGCTTTACTCTGCATCAGGACATTTTTCAAGACAATCTTCAATCCAAGTGGTAACAAAAAATGACACTTTTCCGCAAGATAAGAAGGTGCTAGAAAGGATGTGGAGAAGGCATTTTGAGTGCTCCAAATGTGGTTTGCACTTGCTCGTGCCCCTGCAGAACAATATGGGAGGCAATGACTTGTGTCATCATGCACAAGATGATTGTTGAGGATGACGGTGAGGCAGTTTGTCAGGGTCTGGATTTTCAACATATGAATGATCCTATCTAGCTTCTAGAGCAGAATCCAACGGCGCTTGAGCAATTTCTCCCCTTGCAATATCAGATTCACAATCGATGAACTCATAAACATCTTCAGAATGATCTGATTGAACATTTGTCGGTGTTTCATATGAACAATTAGAATGTGTATCCGGATAAATTAAATTCAAATTTAAACCATTTTATTTTATAATTTTATTTTGCGTTGTAGTATTTTTTTATTTGAATATTTTTGCATTAAAATACTTATCTTGTTGCTTTGTGGTATTTATGTTTGATTGTTTTTGAGTATCGAAAATGAAAAAGGAGATAGATGTTTGGTGATCTTGATTGAATGACCAGTGCCCGGGCGGTTGTTTGCCAACAAATTAGACATGTACGCAGACTTTTACCATTGTTCCCTTCGGACGGCCGGTAGAAGATTCCGCCAGTCGCCCTCTACCATGTGCGCGTGACTTTGTGGTCCCATGCAGGGAGAGCCCATCCTAACCTTATCTTTCTGCTCGTCCACCCAGTTTCCCAGCTCTTTTTCTTCTTCCTGTTTCACGTGTATCTCCTCCTGGTCCCAAGCACTGAATCCCGCATCTCACCGGCGAGGCCGCCGTCCATCCCCATATCGAGACCTGCCGATGCAGGCCACATCTCACCAGCGAGGTCGTCCTTCACTCTATGGTAATCTTCTGACGCGTACGGCCTCCACTTATCCGCGGCTCCGGTGATTTTCCAAACGCATCTTCTCCCTCTCCTCAAAGCGCCCTCCCCTGCCATGGTTATTGCACGACGACACGCGACACGGCAGTGAGATGCATCTGCAAGATGGTTTACAACTGCGAGGCAGGGATGATGGAACCAGCATCTGGTTTTGCTACAACCAGCGAATCCAAAGTTGGAACCATCATTTAGTTTTGTTGCATTATCTGAGTGTTTTCTACGTCGTCGACGGCGGACGTCCTCATTTTTTGCAACCAACAAAGGCAAAAGCTTCTACCGTCGAGATTTTTTGCTACCGGTGGAAGTAGCGATCGGGAGGTGGTTCACAGCAAATGATTTGTTTCAGGCAAAGCCAGAGCTGGAACCAGCATTTTGTTTTGCCACAACAAGCAAAGTCGGAGCTGGAACCCACAACCATTTTTGCTGCATCGACGGAGTGCTGTTTTGTGAGACGATGGCAAGTGCATAATGTGTTGCAAGAGACAAAGGCAAAAGCTTCTGCCAAAGAGCTTTTCTTGCTACCACGGCGATCGACGGAAGCAGCGACCAGGAGGGGGGTTTGCAGCAAAACGATTTGTTCTGGGCGAAGCCAGGGCTCGAAGCAGCATCTGGGTTTGCTACAACTGGCCAATCCAGAGATGGAACCAGCATGTGGGTTTGCCGCATCATCTGAGTGTTTTCTGCGACGACGACAGCGGACGTCCTCATTTGTTGCAATCGAGAAAGGTAAAAGCTTCTACCGAAGAGATTTTTTGCTACGGTGGAAAGACGGCCAGCGATGGTGATCACGACGAGTTTTGACGGTCAGGATCAAGCTACAACAACGATGGGGGATGCCGTTGGGCGGTTGGATGCGGCGGCCACATATGTAGGGATCGCGAGCACCCACATCAGAACGGGGAACGAGCACATGGTGTTGCGGCCAAGGGGGCGATGATGCGCCGCGCTGTGAGGTCTCGCTAGAGACGCGAGATGCTGGTTTGTAGAGGGCTGATAGGAAGGTTGGAGTTTGCGAGAGGAGAGGGACGTCCTCGAGGACCCTTTACGGGGCAAGGAGGAGAGGGGCGGCCACCATGCGAGGACCTACGAATGGTGAAGGATGGAAAAAAATTGAACAAGAGCAGGGTCCCGAAGGACCCAGAGTCTGCATTAAAGGTCAAGCGGTGCTACAGTACATATTACAATATGACCCAAGAAAAACAGAAAGTTACAACCTAGTCCCTAATGTTTATGAACAGGACCCTGAACAAAGAAAGAGGAACACAATCACATCCCACACGGCTGCAATCTCGTCGACGCCGGGGACTACGCCGCTTGGTTCGCCGAGACCTCGACCACTGCACTACTCACCGGCGAGCACGCCGGAGAAAGAAGCAGTCGAAGCCGAGCAGGAGATGTACTGCCTCCCTTTTGGCATGGAAGCCGGGAGGAAATAGATCGGTCGACTTTCGACCAGAAGAATCAAGGGCGGAGAAGATGAGACCGGTAGCCAGCCACCGGCGGCGCCGTAGCTCCGCGGCCAAAGCCCTTGATGATGAGCACGAACCCTATCGGCGAGCATCTTCTTCTTACTCTTCTCCCCCTCCTTATCCACGACCTCCGTGATAACCGGAGAAGAAAGAGAGCAGTGGATCCACCACAAACTCAGGGCACGAGGATTTGCTGGCTTTGATTCCTGTAGCTGAAGATGACGCCTCGCCACCACAACCATGCAGATCACGGCCATCAGCATCTCCCACCACATATAGCTCTAGATCCAGGAGCTCCTCTCCTCCCATGCCATTCTTTTCTTCACCATGATGACAAGAAGGGTCCAGGACAGAGAGAAATCCCAGTCCAAAGCACCAAAGCATCCCTGCTGAACGCTAGGCCAGGGAAGGGCCTCGGATCCAGGCCACCGGTCGGCTCCATCAACCTTTGTTCCGGTCACCATGGCCACAACAAAATAGAACGGAAGCACAACCTTAGGATTCAGATTTGGT
Organism: Hordeum pubiflorum; assembly: GCA_000582825.1. Taxonomy (NCBI): domain Eukaryota; kingdom Viridiplantae; phylum Streptophyta; class Magnoliopsida; order Poales; family Poaceae; genus Hordeum; species Hordeum pubiflorum. Next base: position 4,363 of record CBMN010040665.1, read on the forward strand.
TTATTGAGAAAGAACGACTAGCTACTGCATAAATGATACAAGATCAGCACCCTTCTCCCACTCACCGCCGGCCACCGTGGCCGCCGGTGATGGGGGGAAAGGGGCCGGAGAAGGAGGAGGAAGAAAGGCTACTAGAGGGCAGGAGGCGGCACGGAGGCCAGTCACAGCACGATGGCCAGTCCAGGAAGTCTCTAGCTGAGGTGAGTTATAGCAGGATGGATAAGGATCCAACTGCTCGGCATGGGCCAATTCAACAGCTAGCACGCGACTGGCCAAAATTTTGGACAGGCTGGCCGGCGCCTAGTAGTCGCCACGTCCTAACCCTCTAACCCCAAGAGACGTCCTAACCCTAGGCTCTAACCCAACATGCCACGTCCTAACCCTCTAACCCAAGAGACGTCAGAAACGTCCTAACCCTTTAACCCGACATGCCGACCCTCAGTAGTCTTACCCGCAAGAAATATACTCCCTCCGTTCCCAAATATAGGGTGTAGGGAAAATTTCCCAAGTTTTGGGCAAGAATACACCTGTCTAATTGACATCAAAAAATAGAGGAGCTTGCATGATATAAGGAAATGTAATCAAATCCCTAAAACAAATATCCAAACAAGTGGTGCCACGCAATACACCTTATATTTCGGATTTTTTCTCAAAAATCTATACACCTTATATCAAGGAACGGATCTATACACCTTATATCAAGGAACGGAGGGAGTAGGTCTTTTCATTGTATCAACAGATTATATGAGAATTGACGACGGAGTGACAATTTGCCACCACGGATCTCAGTTGTCCACATACTAGGCACACACTCTCACCCATAAACAAAGTAAACACCAACCGGCGAGGCAAAGTTCACCATTTGCTCTAGTTTATTATACAAGTTGAAAGGGTAAACAAGTCAAAATGAAATGCCAACAAAACGGATCTCAAGAGAAGATGAAATATAATGAGATAGTGGTCAATACTCGTTCACACAAAAAATACAGGTGCATGGAGTTGTTCAGAAGACAGCAGATAAGATGAGCATTAAGGTAAAAAAAAGACCTCTATTCCATACACCACTCTGAACAACACGGTATAGCCAAACTGTGCAAGCTGAGATGGCCTGTTCAAGAACCATCACTTTGGATAACGTGAAGGATCTTCACATTACGGTGCAACGACTCCTTTCCTCAGCTGGAGGTGCCCCATTTTGCTGATATCTGGTTGCATCTGATGGGTTGTAAGTAAACTGACTTGTGTCCAGACCATACTGCATCAGGTAGAATAATTACAATGTTGTTTAGTAATGAAAACTAATAATAATAATAAGTAAACATGTATGAGAATGATCAATGATGTTGAAACCAGTCTATGATGTATGTACCTTCTCTCGCATCCTTTGGCTCCACGCATCATTTCTGCTCGCACGTTGATCAAGTGTTGGGACGGGAACACCAGTAGACGGAGCATTCTGGGAATGGATAAGAGGCTGACGGATGCTAGTGCTTCGAGCAGTTCCAATGATTTCATCATCACTGTCATACTCAGCAGGTTTGTTCATTGCCCTGACAGCAAGAGCTAACAAGAAAAGCAATACCTGCATACTAGTAAACATTAGTCTAACTGCACTAGACCAACTATAGCTAAAAGAGATGCACACTGCAACTGACTGTCCACGACTAAAATCATCACCAATTTCTATTTTCCCGCTCACTGGTACCGCAGGGTACGTCGAATCTAAACTTATTCACAATGAGCAGATCAAAGACAAGGACACAGTAGAATGAAATATGTATCAGATGAAAAGAATGCACCTTAAGCCAGTAACAACTACACATTCAGAACATGATTAATAAACAATTAGTGTTTAGGAAGGCCCAGTGCTATCCAAAAAAAGGCACAACAAGAATAGACTTTAGTTCGCTCTTACCTCAAAAATAACAACACCAAGAGCAACCCATCTTGCAATCTTCCAGTTTTCTTTCAGAAAGTCATACATGTCATCAAAGTTTTGTGTCTTATCCACTGGAATTACCTGAAAAAGAAGTTACAAAGTACATACAGTGATTAAATAAAAGGATGAGACTACAACATCCACCCTCCGTCCGGAATTACTTGTCGTGGAAATGGATGTATCTAGATGTATTTTAGTTCTAGATACATCCATTTCTGCGACAAGTAATTCGGGACGGAGGAAGTAGTTTCCAAATTAGCACCAAACAGAAGCCTCACATCTTTCCAGCTATGGTCAAAGAATATGAATGCAGCACCTCCAGCCTCAGCAAGGATTAATAATATGACCAAGAAAGAATACTTATAACGTCAAAGGAAACACATTTATGGATTATTGAATAGAATCACTAAACATCAAAGGAAACAAATTTATAGATTATTGAATGGAATCACTTAACATTCAAAGGAAACAAATTTATGCATTATTTCACTCTAATCCATGAAATTTTCCCTAATTGAATGGAATCACTAAACATGAGTGAATCAGTGTCCTCCATGAAATTATCTTCGGATCTCAGAAACAACTAAATCTTGCTCATTATCTACCTTTTCCATTTTATGCCTCTGAATACATCTTTTAAGTCATTTACATATTGACAATTTACAAGGTAGCACTTTGACCATGGTTTTTTTAACTGCATTTTAAATATCACAATAGTCATATGTCATGCAAATAACATTTGGGGATCAATCCCGTAAAATACAAACTGCATGTCAGCAATTTAAATGTATATTTTTAATATTCATGGCCAGATACTTGACCGGCATGGATTCTAGAATGACTCATGTTCATATAATAGGACATAGTATGGTGTATGCCTTTTCACTTACATCACAGCTGGATCAAAAGCGTCATTTTGCACTGCATATTGTGTATTTAACGCATGCCATATTTGGAATCACAGATGATTCTAATAGCTGTTTTCTTCCTTTATTTGTTCATTCAGTGGTCATCTTTTAAAAAAGGAGAGTACTGATAAAATGGAAGACCAACTATCAGGATACACAACACAAGCAACATGTATTCCTTGTCCCTGCTCCAATGCAGCCAAATAGAGAAACGATGAAGATAACAGCACCAACACCAATGAACAAATAGATGAACCTGCCAGGAAATCAGAAATTTTTTATTGAATGCAATCATTCACTTTCAAGGTAGAATTTAATCTTTTGGTAGAATAAACAAATGATCGACAAACTGTTGTGGATTATTTTCAGTGCCAGGTCTATCAGCGTCGCCTCAAGGGCCGCAGCTCTAGTCAGGTTCAGGCCCTAGTCAATGCGGACTGAAGTCCAAGCTCAGGAGCAGCAAAAGTTCTGAGAGTCACGTACATGTTTACGAATCGTACTAGTGTGCCAGGCAGAAGCACAGCTATTAGGGAAGTACTAATCTTGTAAGGAAACTAGAGGGGGTAAACACGTCCATGTTGGACACTAATTCAAGTGAGTCGGCAGTCTAGTCGGGTATATAAGGTCATGTATCGTGTGCTTTGAGGAAAAATACAGAAATCGTTTTGTCCAAATAAGCATAGCTCAATGCCTCGTCACCACTGGTGCCCGTGGGAGAGGGCGAGTTATCGCGATACCCCATCCGTTCCAAGCCAAAAACTCAACGCCTCCTCCTTTCCGCACTCAAATTCCACCAACAATCAGCCTGTAACACTTCCGGACCAGAGCCAACCTACGCCATCAACATCATGTACTGTGACGAGGGTGATGACCAAGTAGGTGCAAAGCTGAAGCGAATACTCGAGCAGATTGCAGCCCTGTCAGCCCGCATTGATTGCTTTGAGAAGAATCCATAAAAGCTCCCCGTGCAGGATGTTGACTTGCAGAACGGGTTGCCACGTCCGACACACAAGGGCCAGGCATCCAACGGCGACAAGAACCAATATGCCCCTTGCTTCTATAAGCTAAATTTGCTACATATGATGTACCAGCGACACTCTGCCATGGCTAAATTTTTCCACAGGCAGCAGACACTTGTGGAAGAGAAAGTTTGGTTGGGCGGCATATCGTCTAACCGATGACGCTCAGTTGTGGTACCATCAACTGGAAAGAGACAAAAGCATTGTTTCTTGGGCATGATTCGACGAATACCTGAATATGCGCTTCGGACCCCCAGTTCGGAGCAACACACTCCGAGAACTCACCCAGCTCCAAGCATATAGGAACTTGGATGAATATTGTCTACAATTCATGTCATTCATCTATCGCTGTGAGAGATTGTCTTGTCAGCAAGTTGACATATTCACAGCAGGACTCCTAAAGCCATTGCGTACAGATGTGGAGCCACAAAATCCATCAAACCTTCAAACTGCTATGAGCTTTGCAAGGGCATATGAACATGTGGGATGAGCCTGATTCCAAGCCTGTTGCGACTCCTCAGGCAACAAGTCTGCACAAACTTCATGTCATATTATGTACCAGCACCCACCCGCTCACCAGTCAGTACTGCATTGAGCGCAGGGCCCCGGCATAAAGCAAGCACGGGCATACCTGGCCACACGGCAACTGCTCAAGCGGTCGTGGCTGCCATGGCAAACCCAGCCTCACGGTTCCGCCGTCTTACACCGGAGGAGATGGCTGATCGGAAAGCCCAAGGACATTGCTTCAATTGCCCGGAGAAGTTCCATCGCAACCTCAAGTGCACAATAAAGGGGCTGTACTGGATCGAGCTTGATGAGACGATGAGACAGGGGATGACCATGGATGATGACCAAATTTCCCTGCATGCCCCGACTGGGTTCCGGGCTAGCAAGACGATGCAGCTCAGGGTGCTTGTCAACAGCGAGCTACTCATGGCATTAGTCGATTCTAGCTCGACACATAACTGCATTGCCCAGGATGCACCGCCTGGCATTCAGTTGGAACCACGACCTAGACTTTACATTACTGTGGCCAACGATTACTGGCTAGCACTTGCATCTGTCGTACACTAGGCGTGGACATTGGCAATGAGCACTTCCCAATTGAGCGTGATGCTATTCCACTCGAAGGCTTTGAGATGGTACTCGGTGTCCAATAGCTTTGTTCACTGGGCACAATCTTGTGGTTTGAACTTCATTCTAGCACAAAAGTCATAAGGTCATTTGGCATGGAGTAGCGGCTGCAACAGATTCTTTAATGCTCCAGGCGTGTGAGGTTGATGATCTTATGCCGGCAGTGCTACAAGAGTTTGCCTCAGTTTTCAAGGAGACACGTGGTGTAACTCCACCCTGCCGTCATGATCATCGCTTCCACCTTCCCAAAACACCACCCTGGTTTTTCTCAAGTCTGAGCAGACATTTCACTTAATTTTGTTGGTTGATCGGTTCTCCAAATATGCTCATTTCACCGCACTTGGTCACCCCTATTCAGCTGCGTCAGTGGCACGAGCCATCTTTGACAATATTGTATGTCTCCATGGGATTCCATCTTCTACTATAAGTGATCGTGATCCAATCTTTACTAGCGGGTTTTGGTCAGAACTGTTCCATCTTGATGACGTCAAGCTTCAATTGAGTTCGGCCTTTCACCCTCAAACTGACGGTTAGATGGAAGTCATCAACCGCATCACTGGCATGTATCTTTGTTGCTTATCAGGAAACCGACCCAAGGATTGGATACGAGGGCTACCTTGGACAGAATTCTGCTACAACTTTTCTTTCCAAACAGCCTTAGGTGGTACACCTTTCAGTTTTATTTATGGTAGGGATCCACATTCACTCATATCCTATGACTATGAGCCTGGGACTGCTGAAATAGCTGCAATTGATCCGGAGCTTTTGGAGAGAGATGGATTTTAGCCAGCATCAAGGAACGTTTGCTGCAGCCTCAAGCCACAATGAAACAACGGTATGATGGGCATTGAGATATTGCGTTCGCGGTTGGGCAATGGGTTTGGTTACGTCTTCGTCATCGACAAGCAACCGCCATCACGCCGGCCACTGGCGGAGCTACGTTGCGGCTGAATAGGCCATGGCCTGCCCAGACTTTTAGCAAAACTACAAAATTATACATATGATCAGCCCATGAATACACAACACTACAAGATTGCAGTCTATATTTAGCGTCAATTTCGGTCCGGACCGCCCAACGTTGTGTTTGTAGCTCCGCCACTGACGCCGGCTATGCCTACTAAGCTCTCTCCACATTTCTTTGGGCCATATCAGGTATGGGAGTGGGTTGGCACCCTAGCATACCGTCTGCAGCTTCCTCCTCGCGCTCATATTCACGACGTTTTCCATGTCTCCCTGCTAAAACAATTTCATGGTGAGCCTCCTGAAACTATTGTGCCATTACCGGACTTATTATTGCATGGTCGGGTTCTTCCAATTCCACAAGCAGTATTACAAGCTCGTTCGAATAGAGGTGTTTGGGAGGTGCTGGTACAATGGAAGGATCATTCACCAACAGAGACTTTGTGGATGACAGCACAAGCATTCCGTGACAGCTATCCTTTGTTTCAGCTCGAAGGCGAGCTGTTTTCTGAAGAGGAAGTGTTTTGGACTATTTTCTGGGTCAGGTCTATCAGCGTCGCTGCAAGGGCCGCAGCTCAAGTCAGGTTCAGGCCCTAGCCAATGCGGACTGAAGTTCTGGGAGTCACGTACATGTATTGGAATCGGAGTAGTGTTGCCAGGCGGAAGCACAGCAATTAGGAAAGCACTAATCTTATAAGGAAAACTAGAGGGGGTAAACGTGTCCATGTTGGACTCTAATTGAGGTGTGACTGTGAGTCTCCCACAATAAAAATTCAGGTGTTATCAGGTGGTCATGTAAGGTCATGCATCGTGTACTACGTTTGAGGAATATACTCCAGAAACCTTCTTCCCCAAATAACCGTAGCCCAGAGCCTCAACGACGCTGGCACACGAGCGCGAGTCATCCTGATATCCAATCTGTTTCCATGCCAGAAATTCACCTCCTCCGTTCCCCACTCAAGTTCCACCAAAAATCAGCCCGTAACACAAACTAAACTGGAAAATTGAAAGCGCAACTTGGAAACGTCCCAACAGAACCTATGCCAGGGTCAAACTAAAGATATCAATCCTCTGAGCCCCCGCTAATTCCACGCTAGGGTTTGAGATCGCAGATTTGGTGATAATCAAATCTGCCGGTGGACAGATGAAGAGGCCTTCTAATCCTAGACATGCCGTTATTATTATTAAACAAAGCTTCCAATTTCTCTCGATCTCAACATAAAACTATTGCGTGAAAAGAAAGAAACAAGGATACGCAATCGTCTCACCATGCTTTAGGTAGCTTGTCGAAGAAACTGCCGCCTTCTCCAAGGGCCACGACCGTGAACATCGGGCGGCCGAACGTAAGCAACTCAGCCGGCGGGGCCGGAGACGGCGGTGCCCCTCCGCCACCACTGGAGATCCTCATCCACTCCACGAGCAGGTAGATCCCGTAGCCGACCATGGCAAGGCCGGCGACGGTGAGGAAAAAGTTGAGCAGCCTGAGCAGGCACTCGAAGAATCCCCGGCACGCCGCCATCTCGAAACAATCTAATCAAGCCCCCGGGCACAATCTAACACAAACTCGCCTCAGATTTCAGAATTCCATAGAAAAAATCAAAGTGGTCAGATAGATTTGGAAGGAATTGTGCACGGCGATCGAAAGCGGAGGAGGAGGAGGAGGAGATGGAGCAGATAGAGAACGACCTGTAAATTGATTAATACGGGATTTTCTTTTTCTTTGGTGTGGAGATCGAAGGAGGAACCGAGGAAGAGGACGAGGGAAAGAGAGGGGAGATGCAAATGGACGGCTGCAAAAGGATCCACCTGATACGGACGGACGGTGCCCCGTTGGCGGTCGAGACCCGTGGATCGACGGTGATAAGGGCATGTACATCAGTTCAGACGACTGCTATCTCTATAGCATATGTACACATCAGCTATAGATACCGTCAAAAATAAACGTACAACTGGACGTCTGCTATAAATACTCCAACTGCTCGTAGATAATGGGCTCACGAACGTGCGATCTATCAAGCCCACGACATGCGACGGGCTCATACAACGTGAAAGATTTAAACGGGAGTAGACCGTCGATATTTCTGCACACAGGCTCCCCACGTCACTTTTTTTCCTACGTGTCCAGTGTTATATGTGTTGTACATGCCCTAAAAGCAACTTCAACTCGTCGACGTAAACGGCCATGCGTTTTGTTCGTTGCAGTCGGCTGGAGGTGCGCTGTTGTCCGCCTATGTTGGCATGTACTCCCTTCGTAAATAAATATAAGATGTTTTAGATCATTAAAGTAGTGATCTAAAACGTTTTATATTTGTTTACATATGAAGTATCTTTTGTCCGCGTCTGATTTTGTGAGGAGCAAGTTTAAAATTTAGAGAAGCCAACTGTCACAATTCATGACAACAATCAGGATACATGCCAGCCTAAAAAAATCACAGTTCATGCCAGCACACTTACCAGCGGCCGATAGAGTTGCCAGCATACAGAATAGGCAGACATAGTTCACAACACCATACATCTCGATCGTGGTTATGTCGGCACGCATGACGACATACAGAAAAGATGACTCTCTTGGTGGCCTCAATGATCTGGCTTGAGCATCTATTTTTGCTTCTTCTTGAACCAAGGCCTTCTTCTCGGAGACACCTTGGTTAAGTCCACCGTCATGCTCTTCGCCTCATTCGCAATGAAAGCTAGTGTCACCTTTTTGCTTTGGTGTTCTTCGTTGGTGGCCTCAATCTTGAGTTGCTTCTTTATATTGATACGTATGAAGCACCCTGGATTGTTGATGCTAGTAAAACTGAACAAGTTAAGGAGTTGAGCAATGAATTATTTAGTGGAATGGTTGAGTATGTTCGGTGTTATTCTAGAGAAGCTCGAAAAGAAAAAGAGTCTACCATCCCACATAAAGTGCATCATGGCAAAGATGGAAGAATACGTGAGGTTTGTGAACCTGGGAGTGCTAAAGTTTTATCGCGACGCATTTTATCTATGGATCAGCTAAAACAGAAAGGTAATTCACATAATGCACGTGACAAACAAAAAATATGGTATCAAGGAAAAAATACGGTGCAAGAGGTGCATCCAATATACGACAGAAGACCATTTCACAACAACCATGAGCAGCGGCGAATCCAGAAAGAAAATGGAGGGAAGGCTCAAAGTTAATGACGACTAAATTAAATGCCTTTTAGAAGAAAAATGCAAATTTCTCCTAATCCTTTTGTGCAAATAATCTCAAACTTTACCAGATTGCTACTGGTCATATGTACTATTTACTAGAGTTTTTTTAGAAATTTTGGAAACTATCAACTTTTGAACCAAAATTAGGATCAGTTGAGCAGAAGAGCTATTATATACCAATCCCTTTGTCCAAAGATGCTCAAAATTTCNNAGATTCATACTAGTCACATGTAGTATTTACAAGAGTTTTCTCAGATTTTTTG
>CBMN010040667.1:0-11713 GCA_000582825.1 Hordeum pubiflorum
CTAAGAGCATCTATAGCCGGACTTACTAAATCCGCCCACCTAAACGTCCGCAGACACACCCTGACGCGTCCGTAGATAGCGTTGGAGAGCCCCTCTTATCTAAAACCTCAAATCCATGAAAATCCATGCATGTTCGGCACACACATGAATATCACAAGATCAATGAGTAGCTCCACAATTCAAACATACTTCATACATGAAATACATAGTTCAAACAATTTTTTTACTTCAAGTGCACAATTCAAACATTAAGCTCCTTGGTTTCCATTGTAGGTCCATATATACTCCACAAGATCATTGAGTAATTGCACGTGCACCTATTCATCTCAAAGACTCTAATGTATATGCAAAAAAAATCATAATCTGGTCTGCATCTTGTTCCAAGGTGTGGAGTTGTCCTCCGGCCTTCTCGAAATCATGGGTTCAGACTACCCCTTCACCCTTGTCCTCGACGATCATATTGCAAAAAATGACACAACATGTCATCAACTACCATAAATTTTTTGATTCCCACGTCAATGCAGTTCTGCAAAGTCCCCATCTACAATGTAGTACGCCATGTTGTAGCATGCCAGTTACACCGTAGTTGCACGATGATGCTTCCCCATTGCAAAGTCTCCTGAACACGGGAGATCCCTGGAGCACATTGATGTCGTTGTGAGAACTAGGCATGCCAAATCCCCAAGTCCTTTGATGCCACTCTTTAGAGTATGATGGTGGCCTCTTTGGTCTGACCTTGATACATCCCGCAGAAGCCTTTGGGTGCTTTTGTTACATTGTTAATGCATTCAACTAATTGAACCGAGCATGCTTCGAAAGCCTCTTGCCGCTCCAATAACCATCAAGTTTTTTGTATCTTGCACATTCGGTTCTCTTGGATACTCCGCTTCAAACATCTGTACCACGACGCGTGCAAATCTAGCAGTGGTCTTCAAGCATGTGTGCTCCCTCATCAAGACCATCTCACCAAAGGCATCGACGATGGTACCTAGTGCAAGCATACTTATAGCAGTCGTGCATTTCTTCTTAGCGAAGAACGAGAGTTTTCCGCAACAAGCCCTAGTGAGCTTGAAGTAGGAATCATGTGCCTACACTCCCTCCATCACGCGCAAGAACAAGTGTTTGTGCATACGGAAGCGTTGACGAAACCATGTATCAAAGAATGTTGGCTTGGGTTGAAAGTAGTCCTTGTAGATTAGCCATGCTCCAGCGACTATATCCCGGTTCAAAACTTTTCTCCCGTTGATCTAATCCTTGAAGTTCAGAATGTACTCTTCTTCCATGTCCATTTCCTCCTAGATGCTCATGACCATCAACATCTCGACATGTTTGTCTCACTCGGACGAATTGAGGAACCCCTTTTGCATTAACTCATGAGGTTTCGTGTTTTCATACTCCTCATTTGATGAATCATCTGAATCCATCGTTTTCGTACAAAAGAATCACAAAAAAAACAGCTCGGAAAATTTGTCGAACACATAAAGGGTAAGGTGCGGTCCGGGGATAGTCGTACATTCTCAACGGCTTCCATGACGGCGACGGTATCTGAAGCAGCGAGACGAACGGGAAGAAGGTTTGTGATGGTGCAGGCAACGCTGAGGGTCGGGGAAGCGGTGGAGTTATGGTGGCGGCGGAGCTAGGGGAGGGCCTGGGTGGACGATGGGACAAGATCGGTGTTGGGAGGGGAGGGGGGATTTGATGCAATTTGTGATGGGTTCTGTCTACTGGGTCTGACGTGGCGGATGCTTCTGGACCTCCTCATATTTGCTTCAGATTTGGAATGAATATGAAAGGTGCCGGTCAGCCAGACGTATAGTACAGGGTTTAAGAAGCCTGCGGAAAGCATGAAAAAAACATCTTGTAATGTATTTAACCAAAAAAATCGATTATGCTCCTGCGCAAGTATCTACTCGTAACGGAATTTCAAGTATCAAAGTGCGGATCTCATATAGTCAAAATAAGAAGGGACGTGCTATATCCGAAACGTATGAAATCTATACTTACACTAATTATGGGCTCCCTAGAAATTCCCACATTAATTAGTAAATACGAGCCGTACATCTGATGAGACCGAGTTATTACGGTGTAGATTAGATCTAATCATGTGGAAGGAATCGTATTGCATACAAACTCTTTGCGGCTGTTAAAAATTCTGAACCATGGGATTGCACGCAGCACTTTAGATTTTTTTTGTGAAACTGTTTAGACCTAACATACTACTATGCTTTTACAGGTATGGAACGAATTGTATTCCATAAAAACTCTATGTCTACCCTGTTATTTGTTTACAGTCAAGCCTCCGGTGCATCCTGGACAGCAACCATCGATAGAAGAAAACTGATGCTAGGGCTGCCATCGCCAATGCATATTACCATGGCCTATTTTCCTCTTAGGGTGCCACTGTAGGCGCGCAACCATACCGAAGAATTCGTGTGTGCCATCACCTAGACGGTGCAGCCGAGTATTTTTCAGGCGATAAGCGCGTATGAGGCAAGCTCAATTACTTCCAAGGGAATCTGGTTGCAAGGAGATGATTCTCGATCATCTGCGACCACGTAAAGCATAATACGTCTGCAAGCAAATATGCCATGATACATTTAGATAAAGAAGCTAGCAGGCAGCTGGATTGATTTTGCAGGGAGACGCACATATCAATGTTAATACGTGTGTGTATCATAGGTTCGGCCGGAAAGGACTTGGCCGATTCGACGACTATGAGCGTATTTCTCATGGAATGTAATCATCTACGAGCCAGTAATTTCTTCTTGCTGTAGTTTTTTGCATGCTTCCCTTTTTTTAGAAAAGAGGCGCTTCCTATGCTTCCTATGCATGGCCGTGTGAAGATTCTGGAATTTGGATGCCTATTGTGATCACCGTAAGTATAATGGATACCCTCAATCATGCGAATGCTCGGCCATCGGAAGGTTTATTTTATTACACCAATCTTCTGATATTTGCTTCTAGGGTTCATGCATCTATATCCTGCATAAATAGTTTAAATTATTTGCTCACTTCTTTGTAGTAAAACGCACAGCACGCCTGAAGCTGTTTCCCAGGGATGTGCATTGACTAATTATCACTTTATTTGGAGAAGGGTCTGAACTCAATAATCAATTGATGCATTATTTTTGTCAGTACCACTGTTAGTTTTTTAAATGCAACATGGAAAACTTGGGATGTTTTCATGGCAGCCACACCTTATTCCTTAACCAACGCTTGGTTGCCTCCTTTTGATTCTACAGCACTTGAATCATGTCAAACTCTTATGCATTTGTTAATTTCAAGAGGAACACCAATATCAATATTAATTTGACGTGGGTTTGCCAATTTAAGCAGTTTGAGAAGGAACACATGGACACATTGTCGTTAGCTCCTCTTCGCCGTAGGAAGCCTGATGTAGCTCTCTGATGTTGTGACAATACCATTCTAAACCTACTTCAACTCCTGTGTGGTTCAATTAAAAATCTATTTGAAAAAAAATCATTCAAAAATTAAGTGGTTGTATTCCCTTCATTTTCTTATATGTGGGTGAGGAGCTTCTCAGCCGTTTTTCGTTACGAAGCACGTTATTGTCCTATTGTTCGTATCGTATTGTATAACAACTGATTCTGAAATTTTCAAATATCTCCCTTTTATCTTCGCCTGAAAAAACATTGCCCACAACAAAAGCTCTATTTTTCATCTTCGAAAGCACTACAATGAAACTTTCATATTGTTTCAGTTTCATCATCCAATGATATATTATACCTTTCAAGGGAGTCCACCGTGTTCATTATATTTATAGGGTTCGCCAATCATGTAAATCATTTTTTGCCTACTTCTAACAGTATGTAATTTTTTTTATAATGTTGCCAAAGTCCAACACTTCTTCTGGTCGCTTGATCAAGCACGGTGTATTTTTATCGAGTTTTATAAGGTATTCATTTTGTAACTGTACATTTTTATCAAGGCATGTAACTTCTGCTCTTTTGCGTACTGTTAGGAGTCAAATTTCACAATTATTAGATCAGTATGAATTTCTAGAACTAACTATTTCGTTCACTTATTTATTTGTTTTTGAAACATGTATGTGTATTTTAACTATTTTTTGCAAGGAGATATAAGCATATATAAAATTATAAAAAATTTACGTACATTCTTAGGAGAAGTTCGAAGAAAGGCTAATTAGTTACTCAAAGTGGAAAACCCCTTTTCTGTAATATATTTAAAGACATTTTCTACATTAGAATAAACAACCTTTCACTTTGATGTTTGATATTCAGAAAATAAACACTGACAAAGCATTTTGAACTTATGTGCTTACGAAACTGTTTTTCATGTAAGTTCTACGTTACTATGTATTATCACTCGACCATTTTTAATATTTTTTCTAAATATTAATAGTCAAAGTTAGTGAAGTGTACCTGCATGTTTTTATTGCTAGCATCCAGTTAATACAATATTCACATAAAAAATACTACTGTTCAACAGGTTGAGTCTTAAATTTGCATTACCATACATCTTTCAAGAAATATTAGGATGCATGAAAATAATTTAGCCAAATAAAAATCAAATTGCTCCACTTGTTTTGTTATAACGAATTTTAAATAGATGCATAACAAGGACACACCCTATGTATAAGAAAATAAGCAGTATATCCAGTGCCTCTACATCCTTCCTAAATAAGACCAATAAACATATGATTAGGGTAGTTGTTCACAAATCATTGCTTCTTCGGTTTTGTAATTTCCTCATGTAATAGACTTTGGAGCAATATAATAGGATATTATGTTGTCACAAAAAATATCAGATCGGTGGCGCGGCATTAGATGATGGTTTCATCAATGTCATATGCATACATTCTTTTGTAAATCACCGTGTCTCTTTTTTGTCTTTCAGTTAAGAAAACCATATTTATTCAAAATATAGATCGCAATAAAATATTACACAACCATTCCGTGCGATGCACGGGTTAACGACTAGTATAGTAAATATTTTAAATGCGTAGATGCTCTAAGGCGCGACACACGGACCAAATTTACCGAAAGCGACACAAAGTAACGCACTGGTAATCAGGCACAGCCCAGGAAAGAGACACACAAGGTAAACGCCCTGGTAATCAAACACGACCAACTGAGCCCATTTTTAAGCCAATTAGCTGGTACAAAGACAGACTGACGGACTACAACCTCGATCCTTTTGCGAGGGAAGTACAAATACCGACCTTAACTTGAGTAGTGGTGGAGGTGTACGGATAGCGACTAGCCTCCTTTATTCATAGTAGCAGCAACTAACGATGCTGCGTTGTCCATGCAACTGAACTGTGCGTTACTCAGAGGATGCGTCGAGGCAGACCCACTGGGCAACGAAGATCCTGACGCAGTTGATGTTGGGGTTGAAGCCCAGGAAGTCCTCCAGTGTCAGGCCGGCGTCCTCCGCGAGTGAGGAGCAAGTCTCGCCTTGTTGCACGTCAGCGCCGGCACCGCCTTCTTCCCCGCATAACCTGCGAAACGTACATCCACACGTCCAAAAGGGTCAGAATCCATCCAGCACATTCGATCACCGATACGCGTGCGTACGTGTGCGTGCAGATCGACGCGGCCATTCGTCCAAGTTGGTTGCCATGGACATACCTCCGTTAATGCTGTCGCGCTGCACATGCACGGTGATCCTGGCGTCGGCGAGGGCGACCGCCACGAGCAGGGACGCGATCAGAAGAGCGGCGACTCCGTGGTTGGCCATTGCAAATGCTAAGCCGACTCGGATATATATATGTGCTCCTTAGGCTCTGCTTAACTGCTTTGGTGGTGCCGTGGTGCTGTGGTGAAGAGAGAGCTCTCGCCCTTTTTATAGCGTAATAACGAACTTGGTGACGGGAAGTGTGAAGACAAGTCGATAACATGTTTCCGGCCATGGCCTTGGAGACGGCGTCCAATGTACGGGCGATACTGCTTATGCTGAGAACGTATGGACATGTCGTATGTTCCTAACATTTACGAGCCGCGCCCGGGTAATCTCATGTTCCTATGGAACTGCTTTGTAATATCTTTTGCGGTTTGATTTTGACCGACCAAATTCCTTTTACCTTCACGTTGCTCGCTTTTCTCTTGAAAAATTGTCTTAGTCAATGCTTTTTTTCTATAATATGCACAAGCGTGTGTATCATGTACTCCCTCCGTCCCAAAATAAGTGTCGTTGGTATAGTATAAAATTTATAGTAACTTAGTACTAATTTTACGACACTTATTTTGGGTCGGGGGGGAGGGGGTATTAAAGAAGAAGAGGGGGGAACCTCATCCACGAGTGTCTTACATACCGTTACACAAAGTCACTAGCTTCACCGAAAGATTGCAACAAAATGCTAACTACTCGATGCTGCCCCCTAGCTAAGGACCCGAAGAAAGATGATAAGTGCCCCTTCAAGAGTCCCGCAAGTTTCCACGCTCTACCCTCGCTCTTGACTCTTGCGATGACCAAGTGCATCGAAAGGGTTACACCGTCGAACACCATCGCATTTCGATGTTTTCATAGCTCCCACATCCCTAATGAGAGTATGGTTCGTACCTCCTTAGCTCAGAGATTCGTCGCGTGACAAGAATTGCACCAATTCACCAGCTCATGCTCCACAGTTGGTGTCCACTCGGGATTTCCTAGTGCAGTGAGCATGCGATGCACCACCGTTCGCGCTAGCACACATGTAAGCATGATATGGTTCAACGTCTCCTCAGCTTGGTCACAAAATGAACACCACACTTGATGCGGCAGACCGCGGCGAGCCAGGCGATCTAAGGTCCAACATATATTTCTCCCCACGAGCCAAACAAAGAAACGACATTGGAGGGGGGCCTTCGACTTCCATGCATTCTCTGCATATGGGGCCACTTCCAAGCCCCAGAATTTGGCCTCGTAAGCCAATCTAGCAGAGTAGAGTCCATTTCCCTCCTAGACCCATCTAGTTGAGTCTTCCGATGCCGACAACAGCTAGAAAACCACAGTTCTGTCCCAGAGCGCGAATACCTCCAGAAGAGAATTGTGGTCGATGTCCAGCCCAATGTCAATGGTCCAAGCCCCCTCATGGAGTGCCTCGAACACCGTTCGATAAGGCGAACATGCTTGGGCACGCGCAGGTAAATGCACGGCACAATATCCTACACTCTATAACCCTGCATCCACCGGTCTTCCCCAAACAAGGCGTTGTGGTCGTCGCCCAGTTGAGCCACCGTGGCCGTCTGGAAAACTTTGCTCGCCTTCGCCAGAACCTGAATCTCAAAATCACACCATGGCGTTCAGGTATCCGTGCATTGTAGCCATGGACATCGAGCTTGGAGAGCATACGTTAACCATTGCAGATCCGGGATGCCGAGCTCTCTGGCCTATCTTGGTCCATGTTGGTGGTAGCACAGTGACAGTGGAGAAACAAGAGCGAATCAGGCGCAAAGAGACAGAGAGACAGAGAGAGAGAGAGAGAGAGAGAGAGAGAGTGGCTAGTGTAGGATCAAAGAGGACTGGACTGGAGGCGACTAATCCTTTCCCCCACGACTCTCGTCTCCCACGCACAGGCATCAGGAGGGCGGTGGTATTCCCACATATGCACCGGGAAGGTGCCTCCTCCCTCGGTCCGTTGCTCCGGCGACAGGAGGGGGCAGGATCCAAGTTATCCCCTCACATGCAAACAAGTAGGGATAGGGTTTCAAGATATGTCGTTGAAGTGGTGGGAGTGGCGCCAGAGAGACTAAATTTGAAGCGGTCCATTCCTATGTTGTTGGTGTCCCTCATTTTTTGTTGTTTCGGAGTTTTTTTTGCATCGCCTGCTTGCTTGTTCTTTAGATCGGCGGGATTAGGTATACAGGATGTCATCGACTAGGCAGCGACGATTTCACTAGTGGTTTCTATCCCACTCTTTCCATGTCCAAGCGGTCCGAAGGTGACTGACAGCTTCTCACCACGATGGTGGTGTGATCCTGCGGAACAAGATGGTGAACTCTTTCTATGTCTAATATATGTGGATGATATTATGTTTGGGTCTAGTAACTCACATTTTAGCAAAGAGTCTTGTGCGTTGATGGCTAAAGATACCGAATGTCAATGATGGTTGTTTCGGACATCAAACCAAACAAACACAAGAAGGGACTATTGTGTCACAAACTAAGCACACAAATAACACGATTAATAAATTCATAATGGAGAACACCAAAGGTATTGAAACCCCCATGCTAATAAATGGACACCTTGACCTCGGCAACGACGATGTTCTCGTTGATCCAAGGTATATCATTTCATAATCGGTTCTCTACTTTACCATTTGTGCTTCCTCGCCAGATATAATGCTTAGTGTATGCATGTGTGCGAGATTTCAAGTAGCTCTAGAATAGAGCCACTTACTAGTCATTAAAACAATCTTGAGATGTTTGATTCAAACTCCAACCTTCGGCTTATTGTATCAGAAAGGGTCATCCTTTGATCCTGTTGTCTATTCGACTCGAACTACACCAAATAAAGGTTTATGGGGACTGAACTTTGTGTACTCACAATTCTTACAGGATCCTTTGTGTCTTGGTCCTCAAAGAAACACTTTTTTGTCTCACTATCCGCCGTCGAAACCGAGTATATCTCAGTCGATTCTTCTTGTGCCCAACTTCTATGGATGAGACAAACATAAGATCATGACATTCACCTCAATAATATCCAACTTCTTTGGGACAATGAGAGTGTCATAAAGATGTCCCACAATCCCGTCCAACTGTCTCGAATCAAACATACTAATGTTTGTCACCACTCTATTTGTGATCATGTTTCTAAAGGCGACATCAGCCTCAACAATGTTCATACCTATAAGAAATTGTCCGGCATATTTACTAAACCGCAAGATTAGAAAATCTTTTGTAGGTTGCAAAGTGATCTAACTATCCTAGATGCATCTAGCAGGAATTGGACCCTCACTCATATGCATGCATTAGGGATTTTTGTGCTTGAGTTAACCCAAAGCCTTTCTACTATGATGTATATACATGTATCGTTTGGATATCTTGTCGGTCCCTTTGCTAGCACTCGCTCCGTCCCTTATATGTCGCACACAAATTTTGAGGTTCAACTTTGACAACCAATATATTTCGCTAACAAAACTTAAGTTAGGTGTCACAAAATTTATACCATTCACTTCGTATTAAAATGTTATTTCCGTAGATAAAATATTTATGACGCAAAATTAATATATTGTTGATGAAATAGATGGTCAACGTTTAATCATAAACACAAGTGTGCCATGTAAATAGGAATAGAGGGAGTAACCATATAGGAATTGAAAGTGCATTTCACTATGAAGCTTGCTCAAACTCCGAGTGTGACAACTTCAAGTTCCTACCATCCCATGTAAAGCCAACCACCATATAAAATTGGAATAAGAGGAATTTCATGAAGAAACATTTGTCCTCAACTTCAAGTGGGACGGCTACAAGTCCTTCACCAACCATTGGCAAACACGTCAACTTCAACTAGAAGTTATCTACATCGGCAACCCCGACGTAAGTCTATCCCTCTTGAGAAGGGAAATCATACTTATATGAAGCTTTACAAAAATCAATGAGCTATAGCAACTCTAAAAGTGAACACATTAGTGAATTATAACATTCATCACTCCTTCATGTGATAAGTACACTTTAACAATGAGTTTGACGCATATGATCAAACATCTTTCCATATCATGTGGTCCTAGTTCAACATACTCATGTATGGTGATTATGTCATCGTAAGCCATGTTTGAGATGTTTAATAGATCGATTGTGGATATTATAGTTTCTTTTAACATGCATGTTCTAGTTTTGCTTCTTGCATATTTATAGAAATGGAATCATATCGATTGCATGTTTTTTCATTCAAGTTTGTGTGCATTGTTTCTTTGCTTGACTTGACTTTTGCCAACTGAATGGACCGAGTGAAAAAGGTATTATCTAGCTCTATATCTAGGATCTTGTATGCTCAGATAATTTCTCTCATTTTGGACATGATTTTATCTACGACTTGATCTCTTGATGCACTTCAGACTCTTCGAACAAGACACTTCATAAGGGGAAATTCTCATTGCTAGTTGCTAGTAGCATGGCTAGTCACTGCTGTAGATTGAGCTTAAGACGACACATCTATCACACACAATTCGATCAAACTGTGTGCGGTGTAACTCAAACTGTGTGCACGATGTAAATCCTCCCAAAAAAAGTGTGTGTGATGTCGTAATATCACGCACATTTTGGAAATGTAATTGTGTGGGATGTCGCGCAAATAGTTTTACAAAAGATGTGTGTGTGTGTGTGTGTGTGTGTGTGTGTGTGATGTAGTCTATGATTGCACATGGTTTAAAAAAACGTAAGCATGTGTGATGCTTTGCACACGGTTTTTACGAACGATGTGTGTGTGATGTAGTCTATCAATACACACGGTTATATTTTGCCTATAGTGTGCCACAAAGCTTAGTATCCTAGATGGCCATATTTACCGGACCATGTGATGCAAGTTGGCATAACACACAGTTGTATTTATCAACCCGTGTGATGCAAAATTAGCATCGCACACAATTATAATTATGAGTCAATATGATGCAAAACTGGCATCGCATGCAATTATATTTATCAATCCGTGTGATGCAAAAGTGGCATCACACACAGTTATTCTCTAACGTGTGCACTGAGGCATCCCTATCTCCGACACTGTCTAGGTGACGGTTTAAAACTATGTCACGTAAAGGGGGTAAAAATTGTTTGCATAGCACGTCGCTGCACCAGTGAGTCAACGTAGTTGGGCCCCGTGTGCAAGAGTTTGTAGCAAGAAGCAAGTTATTCGCTCAGTGATAACCAATGTATCTATCCATGGAGGTGCACATTTCTTATACCGATGATAAGTTCCGCAACACAAATAAAATTTCACTTGTGCCCCAAGAACACTAACAACAGTGTCAACTTTGCTAGCTTCGCTAATTGTGCAAGATATTAAAAGATAATGTGGTAGACAAACTGTTTGCATTTTTGGAATAAATAATAGCTGGAACTAAAAGTACAAGTTAAATTTGTTGGATGTGCTTTCTGGTAATAAAAACTGGACCCGGGTTCATAAGTTCATCAATAGTAACTCTCCATAAGATAAATAGTGCAACAAAGTAGCATAGACATACATGTGAAAAAGTCAAATATCTCATCCTCAGATTGTGTGTAATGTGTTAATATTATATAGACAATATGTTCATAAATCGATAGACCAAGACCCTCCCTAGGTGTATGGCTAATGTCTAACTCTTTGATCGAGATTCTATCTGCAACATTCAAGTATTAAGTAATAAAAGGGAAAATTGCCTTAAGCATGATGACATACAATTGAATATTACCCCCCTAAGCCTTGGGATCATCATTGACAGAAACACATTTACTATCCCTTTTATTATTAGTGGCAATAATACAATGCAAATTCTTTTCATTCATTGCCAGTGTGGTAGGTTACTGCGTGATTAAACCCAACTACTGGACACCACTTCATCTACTGGTTACCCATTTAAACTAGTCAAGAGAAGACAAATAATCAGAGAGAAATATGCATCTAATAACCAAAATATCGTCACATGAAAAACATCGCCACTAGGTTTAATCAGTTGGACTACAATCATGATAGAAAACTCATGTAGCCATTGTATTGAACGACAAGGGGGCACTAGTAGAAAACAGACCTTTCGTCCGCCCCTTTAGTCCCGGTT